>JANBQQ010000089.1:4219-18718 GCA_027577275.1 Coemansia sp. RSA 988 | reverse complement strand
GCATGTTTACAGATGCCATCCTTGGAGCTATTTGGCAGTTAGGGCAGCGCTTGCGATGCATCCAGCTTTGGAATTCGTAGCACTCACTACCGTGTGGCTTGCAGACGAATATGAGTATGGTTTTCTAGTACAAGTCTGAGAGGCAGCGGATTCCGCTGCACAACATATCAGTGCTCGTCTAACATCATATTGCAGCCACATGCGCACAAGATCGCCTATATTTAGAAGCAATGTGCCTTTGACTGGCAAAGGAGCTTTCAAAAGAAAAATTATGAACACTGGTATAAGAAAGTTGACGCGTTTGCCATACCTCAATCAAAAACTCCACCGAAAAATAAAAACAACGCTTTTCTTTTCTCTATTCTTGTTCTGACACTTTTAAAAAAAACTTTCAACAATTATGCACTTCAAAACCGGCTTTTCTCTGTTGCTACTGGCTGCGGCACCGCTAGTAGTTTTCGGTAGCCCAGTGGAGACTGATGACCAGCCCTCTGACAGCAAGTGTCCTGCTCCTAACCTGTGCTACAGGGATAGTGTCGATGCTGTTTGCCCACCAGGTGCAGCATGCTTTTCACCTATACGTCCGGTTACTGCCTGTGCTTGGGATTGCAATAATGATAACCTTCCCTTGACATGTAAGCCTCGCTGCAAGCCCTGCAAAGATGAAGTGTGCACGACAGAATGCCAATGCGAAATTGAGTGCGATGTTTCTGGACCATGCAAAACCAATGAATAATTGCACAAATGCTTGGAACAGCTAGTTGTATCTTTTTTGGCATTTTTTTTTTTGTGGAAAATGAAAGAATCCTGCTATTCTTTGAATATCTTTGTTGTTAACACGTGTATACATTGGCACATGTAAGCTTTTGACGTGGTTAAATTAAAAGCTGTTGGGGGGGGGTTTCCCCTTCTCCCTATTGCTACTCTACAAGTTTTCAGCAAACTCTATAAGAAATGTTAGGCAGTCTTGTCCTCGGTTTAGGGCAGTGGTGACTACGCCCCAAATGTTTTTATATTTATGTCTTGGGTTTCTTGGTGCTCTTCTTGCGGCGCTTGGTGAGCTTCTTTGGCTGATTAGCAGGAGTTGTAGTATTCCCTTACTAGAAAAGCTTTGGAATCCTCTTGTCCTCACACAGGTTGAATAGGATGTGCCGGAAGTTTTGAACAGCCGCAGTATTGCGATTCCAATGCCTGAAATTAGGATGTAGATCGGGATACGGATCAGTGGCAAAAGCAATAGCAGGGTCACGATGCACCTTGGGCTCGAAGCATGTATTTCTAGTTAAATAAGCGTAGTTTTTATGATGGCTTAATTGTTGAATGGTTTTATTTAACATCCTTGTTTTGGTGTTGAATGGATTGTAGTATTTATCATTTGGTTACTTGACTTATTATTTAGTAGAATTTATTATAATAACTCCAATTGGTGATTAAGAAAAAGTTCTGTATGTTGGATGTTGCGTTTCTAGAAGCATTTTCGCTGATTGCTCAGGATGAATAAAAGCGCATTCTGACAGCCTCTTATCCATATCGACTCAGTATATAGCTATAATTGTGCAAATAAAGTGAATTGTAGATTAATTGGCGTGTGGATAAGTTAGTATTATAAGCATCTACATTAACAAATGTCCAAACTATCAACAGAGTGTACTTGTTTGTATGTACATATCCTCATCCTGCTTTTTTTTTTTAAAACTGCGCGTCAGGGTTATAAAAGCTGGGACATCTGTAGAGAATTAAATCTATGTCAGAGCAAGGAATTGGTGCAAGTGGCCCCAAAGCCCTAAATAGACAATAATTTCTCTTAAAGGCCAAAGACAGCTTTGCTCTTTTCAGCACAAAATAAACGCCCAATATCCAGTCCGTTTCTTTGGCAAAAAGTAAACTGACTACAACTCTTGCCAACTCATTGCTCTCTTGTCTCTGTTGTCTTATTTGTTGCTTGCTATTTTTTACATGCATTTCTTGTTACCTGGTATCTTGTATGCGCAGTAGCATAATACTTTCAATGGCAAGGGTGACTATTGTAGTCCTTCTGGCCGCACTACCAATTACGATATTGGGAGAGCAGAGATCGAATAATGGAGTATGCCCCCCACCAAGTCAATGTTACCACGACCGAGTCGCTTCTTCCTGTGGTCGACCTTCGGGCTGCGGCGCAGATGGCGTCTTGGTAGTTGCGTGTAAATGGCCCTGTGAAGATACAAATTTACCTCCCAGGTGCAGTTTACGCACTAAAGAATGTAATGATGACAAGTGCACCGAGTCCGAGTGCGAGATTGTGTGCCCTATCCTTGGTGAATGCAGAGCTGGAAGCTTGTTTTAGGACTATAACCTGGTCTGTCGTAGACTTTGCTACTTTTATTTTTGGACATTTCTGATGTGTTTTTATTATTATTTCAATAGAAACACCATATTTATATATATATTCTATGTTTTATGATGTGACGTAGAACAGCCATGAGCTTTTATATTCCTTGTAAATGGGGGGGATTTTATAAGAATTGCACATTTGCTATCATTCTAACAGTCAAAAACTACTATTTTGTACTTGAAAGAGCAATTCTTCTTTGCAAAGCATATGGACTTCTCCAAAAAAAAAGCATGTAGACTTCTGCTTGAAACGAGAATACCTCGTCGACTACATCTTATTATTCGATATCCTTCTTACGCACGCCGATACCTTTCACTTCTCCGGTTTATTCTTCTATTTAGATATTTTAGCGCGCATAAAAACTGTAGCTTTCTATTATTATCATGCAGTACAAGGCCTTATTTTTCCTGATAGTGACAGCCATAGCACTTTATATTTCCATGTTGAGCCCCCTCGCGGCCTGTGTTAAAAGCATGCTGTTTTCAAGCTCGTATGGAAAATGCCCTCCGCCTGAAAAATGCTATCTTGACGAGATTCAGTCTGACAGGTGGCACTTGGGCACCGGCATCAAGTTTCTCGACGCGTTGTCAGATGGCTTATCCTCCAAGCAAGTGGTTGCGTGCAGCTGGTCATGCTTAGACAACAACCTGCCAGCCGGTTGTCGCCGCCGCTGCAAGCCCTGCAGAGCCGAATTCTGCACAGCAGAGTGCCAGTGCGAAATTGAGTGCCAAGCATCTGGGCCGTGCACTGCTAGCAGGTGATTCTTTCCCATCGAGTACACTGGGCAAAGGGCGAAAGAACATATCCCAAAGCATTAGTTAGGACATGCTGCTTCTATCCGCGTAATAAAGCTTCGCTGAGAAGGTATACGAGACGCTATTCTTGTAGCATTCTTTAAGCCCTTACACCAATAAAATGCGCCTCAAATAGTTTAGACAAACAAGTGTGGTCGTTGAGAACGAGTTTGTCCCAGCACCACTGAACTTTTGCCAGGAACATGCAGGGACGAAATGAACCAATCGGGAAGCGCAGTTTGGGCGTGACCTCAGCCAATCCATCAGTTACTTTGGCGCTTGAACACGCCAAGCCAGCGCCTGCGCCTGCTTCTCCCAAAAAGACGTTCAGCTCCTTTTCCCCCACTGCTTTTGCATTTCTAACATCTGAAAATAAAGACACGTTTTAAGCACTTCTAAACCTCGACACGATTACTTTAAAGCTGCGTCTATAGTTGCCGCTGTTACACTTTAAGCCATGGATGAGCAACTCATCAAGACTGTAAACAAACTGCAGGATGCATTCTCCACAGTCGGCGTTCATAACCCAGTGGACCTGCCACAGATTGTTGTTATTGGAAGGTAAGGACTGCAATTCTAGAGCAGTCTGAATTACTGGCGTTCTTGTTCAGCTGCTGTGTACTGCTACTAACAACAACTACAACCAAGTCTGGGCTGTCGCGCGTTTACTTTAACCAACTGTAGCCAAAGCAGCGGGAAAAGCTCGGTGCTTGAAAATATTGTTGGCCGCGACTTTCTTCCACGCGGCACGGGCATTGTGACCCGGCGTCCACTTATTCTTCAACTTATTAACCGCCCAGCGACTACTTCATCGAAGGAGGATAGCGGCGAGAAGAAGGGCGAAGGTACGTCTTGTCCCTAGAGACATCTGTGTGCGACTAAAATGGCATATGTGGCGCTGCAGCGCTGTCCTTCTGAACATGTCCTGCGACCAACTGCCACATACATACATTACTAACTACATTGCCTGTATGCAAGATGTTTATATGCCTATAGAGAACCCTAACGAATGGGGTGAGTTCTTGCACATTCCAGGAAAGAAGTTCTTTAACTTTGACGAGATCCGCGACGAGATTGTTGAGGACACAGAGAAGAAGACGGGAAAGAACCAGGGTATCTCGCCAGTGCCCATCAACCTGCGTGTATTTTCTCCCAATGTACTGACGCTGACGTTGGTGGATCTTCCTGGGCTGACGAAGGTTCCTGTTGGTGACCAGCCCAAAGATATTGAGCGCCAGATCCGTGAAATGATTCTGACGTATATCAATAAGCCAAATGCGATCATCCTATCAGTTACGGCCGCGAACACCGACCTAGCCAACTCGGACGGGCTGAAGCTTGCACGGGAGGTTGACCCCGACGGCACACGCACAATTGGAGTGCTAACCAAGGTTGATCTTATGGACAAGGGCACGGATGTGATTGATATTCTGGCTGGCCGCGTCATTCCACTGCGTCTTGGCTATGTGCCGGTTGTTAACCGTGGACAAAAGGACATTGAGACCAAGCGCACTATAAAATCGGCACTGGACAATGAGCGCGAATTCTTTGAGAGCCACTCGTCGTACGAGAGTAAGGCGAAATACTGTGGCACGCCCTTCCTTGCGCGCAAGCTAAATATACTCCTTATGCACCATATTAAGATCACGCTGCCCGAGATTAAAGCCAAAATCTCTGCAGCGCTTGCCAAGAACCTGAGCGAACTCGAGCAGCTTGGCGACCCGATATCAGATGGAGCTGGACAGGCGGCCAACGCAACGCTCGGTATAATTACAGAGTTCTGCGCCAACTTCCGTAGCGCGCTTGAGGGCCAGTCCTCAGACCTCTCGACATTTGAGCTCAGTGGTGGAGCTCGCATCAGCTTTGTATTCCATGAGATCTTTACCAACGGAGTGAAGGCAATTGACCCACTCGAGTTTGTCAAGGACACAGAGATCCGCACGGCTCTCTACAACTCGTCGGGTTCGTCGCCGTCGCTATTCGTGGCTACCAATGCGTTTGAGACGATTGTCCGGAAGCAAATCAAGCGACTTGAGGACCCGAGTCTCAAGTGCGTAGCGATGACCTACGACGAGCTGGTGCGCATTGTTAACCAGTTGCTCAACAAGCCCAGTTTCAAGCGCTTCCCGCAGCTCCGCGACCAATTCAACACAGTCGTCATCACATTCCTGAAGAACGCGATGATCCCGACCAACAAGCTCGTGCAGGACATGGTTGCCATGGAGCACTGTTACATCAACACGGCGCACCCCGACTTTATCAACGGCCAGCGTGCTATTGCGGTTGTCAACGACCGCCTCCATCCGCCCAAGCCGAACCAACCCGGGCAGCCACCCAACGGTCGCCCATCTGCTTCTCTCAACGAGAGGTCCTTGGACGACGAGATGAATCTTCCCAAAGACAGTGGCTTTTTTGGATCGTTCTGGCAGGGCGGCAAAAAGAAGAGACATGCCACCATGGAGTCTCCACCGCCTGTACTCAAGGCATCGGGCACGCTCTCGGAGCGCGAGCAGCATGAGAACGAGGTCATCAAGCTGCTGATCCAGTCGTACTTTAACATTGTCAAGCGCACTACCATCGACATGGTGCCCAAATCGATCATGCTAAAGCTGGTTATCCACGCGAAAGAGGGCTTACAGCGGGAGCTGCTGAAGGAGCTCTACAACCCTGAGGCGCTCGACGACTTGCTCAAGGAGAGCGAGGCCACTGTTGCTCGCCGGACCGAGTGCAGAAAGATGATTGAAGCGCTTAAGAAGGCCGATGGCATTGTCTCTTCTGTTTGAATGCCAATTCGCTGTTTAGATAGAACTATTGGACCGCAGTAAAGCAAAAGCGCGTAGTGGCCCGCGACAACGTGATCAGCTCCTATTTTGGGGTTTGTACACGACGCGTCCACAGTATGGCTTGCTTGCATGAAGAATGACTCTGGAGATCTCCCCATGCCAGTTAATCTTTCTTTCTTCTTCCACCAACATTTGTTCTTTTCCAAGCTTTTTCCCAATTTCACAATCCGCACTTTTTCTTCTTTTGCCACGTCACTTGCATTACCACCTCCAGCTAGCTTGTGCAATTACAGTTCCCCCCTAGCTATCATAATTGTACTGCTGCTTTTACTATACTGTTATCAAACCAGCCTACCTACCTTCACAAGGCAATATGGAGGGCAACTACCAGCGCATTAGCCAGCTCGGCGAGGGAACATACGCTAAAGTTTTCAAGGGCAGGTCGCCCAAGGGCGAAATCGTAGCGCTGAAAGAAATTGTGCTGAACCCCGAAGAGGGTGCACCGTCCACGGCCATCCGCGAGATATCCTTGATGAAGGAGCTGGACCACGAGAATGTGCTAAAGCTGCTGGACGTGGTGCATACTGAGACAAAGCTTATGCTTGTGTTTGAGTACATGGATAACGACCTAAAGCGATACATGGACTCTGTTGGTAACCACGGAGCGCTTCCACCGCAGACGATAAAGGTTCTAATGTTCCAGATGCTCAAGGGAGTAAAGTATTGCCACGACATGCGTGTCCTGCACCGGGATCTGAAGCCGCAGAATTTGCTAATCAATTCGCACAATCAGCTCAAGCTTGGGGATTTTGGACTGGCGCGCGCAGTGGGAATTCCGGTCAACACGTTCTCAAATGAGGTCGTGACTCTGTGGTACCGTGCGCCTGACGTTCTGCTTGGGTCGCGCAGCTACACCAACACGATTGATATTTGGTCGGCTGGCTGTATTATGGCGGAAATGTTCACGGGGCGGCCGCTGTTTGCAGGGTCGAACAATGATGACCAGCTGATAAAGATCTTCCGCACCATGGGCACGCCCACCGAGGCAACATGGCCGGGCGTGTCCAGGATGGCAAACTGGAAAACCAACTTTCCCCCATATCCGCCACAGAGGCTGGAGCAGCTGTTGCCGCAAATGGATGTGTTTGCAATTGATCTTTTGAAGAAGCTTCTTGTGTACGATCCCAATATGAGGTGGGAGGCCAGCCGCTGCCTGTCTCACCCGTACTTTCAGGAACTGTGGCAGCCGGCGCCTCAGCACTCGTTGCAACTACCGACGCATCTTCAGGAGCAGCAGATGCATCAGCTCCACCTGCAACAGCAACAGCAACAGCTGCAGTACATGCGTCTCCAGATGCAACAGCAGCAACAGCTTCAGCATCCGCAACTCCAGCAGCAGCAACAGCAGCACCCACACCAGCAGCAGCTCCACCCTGGGCTGAACCATCCACAAGCACAATCGATGCCTCCCCACCACGGACAATCGAACTGGCCACAGTGATCAGCTGTGCTGATCCGCTAGATAAACATTTTCGATCTGACCCTAAGCAGGAAAATCTAGCATTCTCACGTTTCTTGTCTCTGGACTCAATCAACTAAATTGCCACTTGCTTGTAGACAACGGTCCGGAAGAATGTTTGCTCTTTCTAGAAACGCACTGGTAGCTCGGCTTGGAGCGCGTGCATTTGCGTCGCGCGCAATATATGTGGGCGGTGTGGGTAACCGCAATTCCGATGTGATTAGGGAACTGTTTGAAGGATATGGCAATATCGCAGGCATCCGGATGGGCACAGCGGGAGCTGACTACCAGTACGCACATGTGTACTTTGGTGCCGGTGAAGCACCGCTGGTCGGCGGTAAACCGCAGTACATGACTCAGTCGAACCCGACGGAGGAAGAGAAGGCCGAGGTTGAGCGTGCAGTTAATGCTGCGGTTAGTGAGTTTGTCCCTGGAGATACTCCACTTTTCGTTCGCCATGCCAAAGAGCGTAGGCTTAACCAGAGTGGAGATAAAAATGAGTTTGAAAAGGGCTTTGCTGTTGGATATCGCCAGGGCTTCATAGACGGCCAAAAGTAGTAGTGGTTGTAACACCCTGTCTCTAGCCGTCAGCGATCATACTGTGCGCACTGTGGTCCACACGGATCCGGATCTTGTGTTTTTTCTTTTTTCTTTCTAGTATATATTATCGGGAGATTACAAGCAAAAAGGCACCAGCCGACCGACCGTCTGCCTGTCCGCAACAATTACAATAAGATAGAATAATAGCGAAAAAGGCGAAGGGTCTTAAGACGAGACATAATGCAATCCTCAAGCTCATGGCATGCACAGGTAACAGAGAAAAGTTGGTGACCATACATCGGGTAGAACTTGTGTGGTATCATCCTCAACAGATCGAACTTCACAAAGAGGTAGTGCGATGGAGCGTGGTGGACAGGCCGGTGGGTTTACATACCTATGTGACCATCACAAATGAGATGACAGAGGTACCAACAGTTGCTGCCAGATGATTTATTATAAATGGCCACTGGCCCTAGATTTTCTTTGTTGAAACCCCTTTGTTCATATAT
This sequence comes from Coemansia sp. RSA 988, assembly GCA_027577275.1. NCBI lineage: Eukaryota > Fungi > Kickxellomycota > Kickxellomycetes > Kickxellales > Kickxellaceae > Coemansia > Coemansia sp. RSA 988. Next base: position 10,199 of record JANBQQ010000089.1, on the reverse strand, counting down.
TAATTGTAATATGCAATTTACACTCATTGCACATTAGTTATATACTGGGTTGATGTGGATAGGAAACTGCTGGAATGTGTTGTATTATATTGCAATGGCATAGTTGGGATCATCTGCTCTGTTTCCATTCAAAGCTACCACTTCTATCGTTCTGTTTTGTCTCTTGATCCCTTCTTGTCTGCCGACGCAAACCCTGCCTGGCAACCAACCACCTATGGCGCCCCTCCACCGCTTGCCCATACGCTAGCGAGGCTTCCACTCCCTGCACAAATGCGCTCGCTACCTCTCCTCACTCAAAGTTGTGGTGCCTGATTACCGCGCAAGTAATATTTCCCAAGCTCTAGCCTTTTTTTTTGTTGTAAACCACAATACTTTGAAGTTGTCTCCACCGACAAACAAAGCACTTCGTTTGTCAACAGGCCAAAATAGATCAGGAAAGCATTCCGCATCCTTGATCCTCCTCCAATTCCCGCAAGTCTTGGCATACACGCAGGTTGAGGAATGAAGACTCATGCCGTTGTAAGATGTGTAGCTGCGTTTCGTGGTGCTGCGTCAGTCTCGTCACAACTGCCGCGAGTTGTGAGCTATCACACTAAAAATCCAACAGATAGAAATGGCTCAGAGGAATGGACTTTGCCGCACAGTGAAAGTGACCAGAAATCCGGTACGGAGAGCAAGCCCCACGCTGACGATGAAAGCAGCGATACACCAATAGCCATCGGATTCGATGTAGGGTTCAGAGATGGGTACCGGGTAGGATTCGACGAATCCCGTCGAAGAACCGAGCGCAAACAGCGTCCACGAAAGAATTGATCTGCGAACGGCGGATTGCAGGGTGAGGGATGCCAATCTGGTGTGAAGGGCAAGGCCTGTGGGCACACATCTCTCGCAGTGTGCTGCAGTTGTCAGTCCTTCATTTGCTCCAGCCACTCTGTGCATACGATGCATAGAGTCGAGGCCCGCAAGCCGAGTCTCAAGTTTCCTCTTCCTCTTCATAAAATAACGCCCCTATTTTATTCGTTAAATTTACCGTTTTCCCCCGTCAGTCTTGTTTATTGCATTCGGTTCTATCTTGGCTGCTTTTCAATTACCGTCTGCATATAGTTGTAACGCAAGTGTTACAAGCCGCCAAGACCAGAAATAGTTTGGTTATACCCTTCTCTTACAGCTTAGTCGAGCCAATCTAGAGAATGACCGAGACGGCAAGGTAAGTCGACATGGCATTGCGGGTCTGGACTGCCGCTACAGGAAAGTGCTGGTGGGATTAGTGCTGCCCTTGTCAGGGGTCATGCTGGCTCCCTCCCTCCCTTTGGTTGGTAGCGTTGCGCACGAATGGGGCGCACGCTCCCTTGTCAATTCGCTCTGCTTTCCAACATGTAGCACGGCTCTGGTGCGCTGTTGGCTAGCAACTGTGCCTTGAGCTTGATCCAAATCCAGTCTAAGTGACGTTCCTTTTCTAGTATTGTAATTATCACTGTTTACTTAATAGTCTATATGCGATTGATCTGTGTGTTGAAACTTATTTTTTTTTCTTCTTTTTTTTTGCGTGTAAGGGCCAACTACAACTCTATAGGGCACTCAAAGTGACAGGTAGGTACCGCAACTCTATTAAACATGCAACGCACACATCATTTCATAAGAATGCAGCAGCAGCGACACTGATAGCAGCGAATAATTGGTGTGCACAACGCCTGGCGCGCAAAGGATATCCAGGCTTGCACATTTTCCATACACAGAATCTTCAGCGTGTTGCCGCTGTCGCTTTCGTACTTGTTGCTTGCTGAGAATAAGAGGGACGTGGCTGCAGTGCCACCGATCTCATGTTGTTTTCAGAGGCTGCACACGCATTTGCTAAATGCTGTATATCTGAATGTATGGTAATGATGTGTTTATCCATGTAGTCCTTGCTGCCGACAATCTCTACAAGCGTGAGCTGTTTCGTAAGTATTGCAAATGGGACCACATGCACGTCCATGATGTTCACAGATTTGGGAATATAGCGTATTCATTGGTAAAGTTTTGTTGCATATGTTTTATTGCCGGCGATAGGTCTGCCTGATCCATTCGTGGTACTGACTGTCGATGGCGCGCAGACAATAACAACAAAAGCGGTCAAGCGCACGCTGTCGCCATACTGGAACGAGACGTTCAAAGTGCAGGTCAAACCTACTAGCGTGATAACGGCCCAGGTCTTTGACCAGCGCAAGTTCAAGAGGCGCGGCCAAGGCTTTCTGGGCGTTATCAACGTCCAAGTAAGCCAGCACCTAAACGTGCAAGCTGGCGGCGAAGGTAAGTCAGGTGAAAGCAGCCACGCATAATATTCCGCAACTAAGGACAGCAGTGCCGCTTACTAATTGATACTCCGTGGCAAGTTCCGTCGCATGTAGCCATGGTTACACAGGACCTCAAGAACTCGAACAACAACGACCCAGTACAAGGGCGTCTAGTGTTGCAGTTTAGTGTTATCGCAGAGCAGCCTTCAACTCCAGAGTAAGTATTGTAGACGCGGAAAACCCAGAGATGGAGCCTGCACGCGGCCAATCATTGCCAGGGCTATGCGGCTGTGGAGGCCTATTCCAAGCAGCAGCTCCACATGCATGGACGTGCTAGAAAAAGCATTGGCACAAAGGGGGAGGGGGAGCTTTGCGGTGCACGAATTCTTCTTTGCCTCCCTCTTTCTCTGTTTCTTCTCCGCCTCTTGCTTGGTGGAAGAAGCTGCCAAACTGTTTCTTCGCTTGCCCTTTAAACCGCAATTTACCAATTTGCATGCTCTGTGACTGCACATTCAGAGACGCAGGTCTTTTGAAGCGCTGAATAGCTGGTATTAACTCTTTCTAAGCTTTATTTCCCCACTTCCTCTTGGCACCATGTTCTCCTTATTTTCTCGGCACAACCGTAGGGAGCCTGGTCGTCAACCACAAAGCGGCAGCAGCAGCGTGGCGCCAAGCACGCCTCCCGCACATCTCTCACCACGTACCTCTAGCACGGCGGTTAACGGGGCTGCGGCCACATCGACAACGGCGGGAGCAGCTGCTGCATCCGGCGCTGGCGCTGACGCTACTCCTCGTTACCCTACTGGGTCATCAGCCACGTCACCAAATGAAGCTTCTCGTGCGGCAAATGAAGGCAGCGGTGCTAACAGGCACAACACGACAGAGTCCGGCGAGTCGTTGCCGCTTGGCTGGGAGCAGCGCATTGACCATCTGGGCCGCGTATACTATGTCGACCACAACTCACGTACAACGACTTGGCACAGGCCGACAGCTCCTGGCACCTCTAGAGCAGAAGTGTCTGACAGTGAACGCCAGCGCCAGCGCCAGCGTCACATGAGCCGCACCCTTCCGGACAACTCTGCTGGTGCGGCGGTGACACCGAGCCCAGGTGGTCAACCAGGCAGTGGCGGCGGCGGCAGCACCGGCGGTGGAAGCGGTGGATCAGCCCTCGGCCCGCTTCCGTCTGGGTGGGAGCAACGCTTCACAGCCGAGGGCAGGCCGTATTTTGTCAACCACATAGCGCGTACGACAACCTGGGACGATCCCCGCATGCGTAGCAGTCAAGCTCCAAATTCCAACCGAGCCGCAGCAGTAGCAGGAATTGCTGGGCAAACAGCATCGCGTTTGGGTCCGCTGCCATCAGGGTGGGAGATGCGTCTCACGTCGCAGGGTCGAGTGTACTTTGTTGATCACAACACTAAAACAACCACTTGGGACGGTAAGTACATGCCATGTCTATTTGTGGCTAATATTGTAGGGTAAAGCATAATGTGCATCATATCTACCTACCCGGGTTGCATGGCACGCGTGTCTTCAGGAATCAATCTGGACTAATTTGGCACTAACTAGCACCATCTGTTTGCATTCCTCTATTGCATTCGTATTGTCTCAACCCCCATCTCCTCTTTAGATCCCCGACTGCCCAGTAACCTTGACCAGAATGTGCCGCAGTACAAGCGCGACTTCAGGCGCAAATACATCTACTTCCGTTCGCAGGCAGCTATGCGGCCCGTGCCTGGGCAGTGTCACATCAAGGTTGCACGCGAAAACATCTTTGAGCACTCGTACAACGAGGTTATGCGCGTTCCGGTCAGCGAGCTCAAGAAACGACTAATGATCAAGTTTGACGGCGAGGATGGACTGGACTATGGCGGCGTGTCGCGCGAGTTCTTCTTCCTGTTATCACACGAGATGTTTAACCCGCAATACTGTCTGTTCGAGTACTCAGCGCACGACACTTACACGCTACAGATCAATCCACACTCAGGCGTCAACCCCGAGCACCTGAACTATTTTAGATTCATTGGCCGCACGATGGGACTGGCCATCTTCCATCGACGGTTCCTGGATGCATTCTTCACTTCGTCGTTCTACAAGATGGTTTTGAAGAAGCCAATCACGCTGGACGACATGGAGAGCGTTGATGCAGACATCTACCGCAGTCTCAAGTGGACGCTTGATAATGATGTTTCGGACATGGGCTTCACATTTACAGTGGACGACGACAGGTTTGGCGAGCGCGTTGAAGTAGAGCTCAAGCCTGGTGGCAAGGACATTGATGTGACCGAGGAAAACAAGGAAGAGTTTGTGCAGCTCAGCGTGCAGTACCGTGTGTGCGACCGTATCAAGGAGCAGTTTGAGGCGCTTCAGGCAGGCTTCCACGAGCTGATTCCAGAAGATCTTGTGCAAGTGTTTGACGAGCGCGAGCTGGAGCTGCTTATCGGTGGCCTGGCAGAAATTGACATGGACGACTGGAAGAAACATACAGACTATCGCGGATACACAGAGTCAGACCAGGTGGTGCAATGGTTCTGGAAGTTTGTGACGGAAATGGACGCGGAACATCAGGCACGGCTGCTGCAGTTCACGACAGGCACATCGCGCATTCCTGTCAATGGCTTTAAGGACCTGCAGGGAAGCGACGGACCACGGCGGTTTACAATCGAAAAGTCGGGCGACGTGGTCGCGCTGCCCAAGAGCCATACATGCTTCAACCGCATCGACCTCCCACCGTATACAGACTATGAGACGCTGTCATCAAAACTTACGGTAGCAATCGAAAACACGGTCGGGTTCGGACAAGAATAACATGCACAATGTCTCGAGTTAACAGAGAGGGGCTTAAATGCAGAATTCTCCTTTGCGATAATTGCTAGCATAGCTTTCTCTCTCACATCAAACTTTATCTTTAAATTCCTTTCCTTTAATGTACCTGAAAAACACCTACTCATTGTAACTGTGAAATAACAAAAGCAAAGTGAGCCTTTATCCCTCGTTATCCCTATGCCAGTTCCTTTACGTTAGACTCTCGCAGCTCCTTCTCGTTGGACCCACGCAGCTCCTGATTCATAATCATCGAGCCGCGTTTCACGTCAAGATCACAATGCTGAACCCATTCGGGCCACTTAAGGCCAGCTGCTTCAACTTTTTCGATCCATGTCCTGTCCTCCCAGAACAGCTGTAAGGAGTTTGCCTCAGGGATGGAGCTGGACTTCATTGTGTCCATATATACCAGGATCCTGGCAAGCTGAGCAATCTTGCCCTCGACCATGTCCATATCGACCAGACGTTTTCGGGTATTCGGCAAAAGAGTGTACTTTTTTATATCAGCAGCAGTTGGCGAAACCAGTGGGTGGCCAGGCTGGGATGCCATTGTGAAAATGTTATCGCGGGCCAACCGAGTATCAAAGCCATCGGCAACGAGGGCTGGTTTCCAGTGGTCAGGGCGTAGAACTGAGGGGCGGAGGTTTTGTCTGATTTGGCCCTTGACTAGGGCGGGACGAGCTAGCACAGAGTTCTCGGTGCTGACTAGAACCTGCTTTGTGCGAATGTTGCGGTACCAGTAGATTGCGCGACTCATATTTCTAAGAATGCAAAGAGGAAGGTTTGAATCTAAAAATGAAGGCAAAGGAAGGGAGAAAAAAAAAAAGGCAGGGCAAAAGTGATCGCCAAAAAACCCAAGGAGGGGGTGGGGAGAGAGAGAGAGA
>JANBQQ010000088.1:37575-51109 GCA_027577275.1 Coemansia sp. RSA 988 | reverse complement strand
GTATAAAATTTTCTAGGGAGGAAGGGTCCGACGACATATCATAACAGCCTGTAGAGGAGGACGCTGTATAATGGAGATAGGTGTGTAGCAATGTGTGGAAGAGAAAGGTTTGCAGACAAGCATCGCATCGGCAAGACACTTTTATTGTTGAGGGTTTTGCATCTTTTTGCTGTGACCGCAGCAATTAAAGGTGTGTTCAACAGATTCACAACTCAAATATCCGAAAAGCGGCCCGTGATATCACCCATAGCTCAAAGTGTAAGTGCAAGCGTAGAAGAAGAGTAAGGAATATGCTCGGCGTTTTAAACTTGTAGCTATGGCATTAATTCGCCTCCTCTTGACTTTGATAGCTGTTATCGACCTGCCGCTGCTGTTGTTCGGGTAAAAGCGCACAAAATGGAAGACAACAGAGAGACTAGCCAGGTTGGAACCGCAATTCCAACACCACCACCACAAACAGGGGCACCAGCAAAGCAAATTTGGGCCGAGTATACCTCACCGGACGGACGCACATATTACTTTAATCGAGCTACTAGGGAAACCAGATGGGAAAAGCCCGCTGAGCTGCAGTTGCCTCAGGAGCGAGACTCAGTCTGGAAAGAGTACGTTAAGGATGGGCGGCAGTACTGGTACAACACCGAGACGAAGAAGTCGTCATGGACGCGTCCTGAATCCTTGCGACCGCAGTCAGCACAACACCCTCAGGAGACTATACAAAGCCCTTCAGCAGAGAAACCCCCTCGCATCACTGGTCAAGGACAAGCAACGCCTTCAGATCCGGTCAGCGCACCTGGATCTGATTCTCGGTCGCCAGCACCTCCAGTAACCCGTCAGCGTCCCGGTAAACCCGATACCACATCAGCTCAGCGATCAGTCCGATCTCGACCGCCAGTCCCGCCGCCTGGAGCACTAGAGGCGCAGAAACCAGTGAAACGCGAATACAAGACAACAGAAGAGGCAGAAAAGGCATTTATAGAGATGCTGGAAAGACATAAAGTTGGAGGTGAGTGGACGTGGGAGCAAGCACTCCGAGCAGTGGTCAATGACCCCGACTACCGCTCGCTTAAGACTCTTTCTGAGCGTAAGAATGCGTTTCACAAACACACAAGCGCAGCCCGCGAAATAGAGCGCGAGCAACGCAAGAAAGAGCAGGAGCAGCAACGCGCGGATCTTTTTGCGCTGTTGGACACTTTACCAATCACTGAGCATACACGATTCCGCAAGGTCAAGCATCTGGCAGGCAGTAACGCAGCATTTACCGCAGTCCCTACCGACGAGGAGCGCAAGCGACTGTTTAGCGCGTATATGGATGAGAGCTTACAAAAATTGAATGACGAGCGTCGCCAGTTGCGCCATCGACGCACGAAAGAGGCAGCCGAAGCTCTGGGCAGCATTTCGGTCGGTGCAAAGTGGGACAGCGCACGGAAACAGTTATTGGAGAAACTCGAGGACAAAATGATGCCTATCCTGCGCACGGACGAGAGTCAACGTGTGCCTATGGACACGTTGTACTATTTTGTGCGCGACAAGGACAGCGAAACTGACCCTGAAGCAGGACTGAGCATGCTTGATTTAATGGATGTGTTTGAGCGTGCTGTTGTCGACGCTGAGAGACGTGAAACAAAGAAGCGCCATAAAGAAAGAGATGAAGTATTCCGCAAGGAGCGACAGAATCGCAAAGCTTTTCGCCAGTTGCTGAAGGAGCACAGCCGACAGTTCACGCCCAGCAGTACGTGGAGTGAATTTTACCCGCTAATCAAACAAGAGCCGCGCTTTCTGGCAATGCTAGGTCAATCTGGGTCGTCGCCGTTAGAGCTGTTCTGGGATGAGATCGAGCTACTTTCTGACGAGTATTATCGCCAGCGCAAGCACCTCGAATCAGCAATGCACGACCAGGACTTTTGCATGCAGACAGACACTCCAATTGAGGATGTATGTGCTTTTGCCAAGAAACACTGTGATGTACCCAATGAGTATATGGGTTATATATTCAAGCAACTGGTGATAAAGTGTGAGCGAAAGAAGGAGGAGGAAGAGGAGCGCGCGCAACGGCATCGGCGGCGGCTTCTCGATGATCTGAAGTACGCGCTGTATGATCTGGAGCCACCGCTCGAACCAAACTCAGGATGGGAGGACGAGAAACAGCGCATCACCTGTCTTCCGGTATTCAAAGATATTGCCGATGATGCAGCATGTCGTGAAATTTTTGATCTGGTAGTTGAGCGTCAGAAAGAGCGCGCATTGCACAAGACAAGGAGACGTGATAGCGAGGCACGCAAGCGTTCGCGCAGCCCTGCTGCTGCAGACAGCGCAGGTAGTCGGCGGACACGCCGTCGTGCCAGTGAGGCTGAGAGTGAACGTGCAGCTTATGAGGATAACAAACAAGCGACAGGTAGTAGCGATCTTGAGGAAGGCGAGATGATTGATTAGTTAATCTTAATACTGCTAAAGTAATCTTTTGGAATGAGAAAGTGAGTATCACCTGTCGTTATCATACTATAACTTGCTAAAGAAGTGGCTCTTCTGTGCATTATTAATTTTACGGTACCAGCCATAAAGCATCTGCGCGTAGTTGCGAAATTATTTGCAAGCAAGCAAAGAGTCCGTTGGTATTGATTATGCGTCGTGAATGGCAAATCGTTTGTATTGTAGGAGTGGAAAAACAGCATAAAGAAATAATAGACATAATGTAGTATTAGTATCGATTATTCATAAATAAAAAAAGTACATCCATTTAATACACAAGAACTTGCATTTCAGCGGCACAACATAGGAAACTTTCCTTGAAAATATCGTGTTCAGCCGGGACACAGAACAATATTAGAATTCTATATAATGCTTTGAAATGATGCTTCGCATTATAATTACGGCTTCTTTCCCTGTCCAGTCTACGTCATTTTGTAGGCGGACTGCCGAGCAAGTACTTTACAAGTGACGATCGCGTATCCCCACTATCAGAGACAGGATTCTTGGCCTACAAATTGCTTGGACCAGCAATTGCAGATACAGAACGAATTGCTGTACTCGGATGACGAGACCGTGGTGCCGCAAGTACATTTTTATTTTTACGTTGGAATGCCTCGGGAACTCCATTGCCATATTGCAGGCTATGTAGAACAGTTTGCATGTTAAAAAGGCTGCAAGATCGCGGTTTTCAAATGCTATTGGGCATATTCTCTGTAGGATTAACCCTGGGCATGGTCTTGGACCAACATTTGGCTTTTTTCGTATCTCTACCTTAAGATATTGGTAGCATTGTTCTTTTTTATTCATGCACTTTTCGGATGAGCTTTGGGTTTTTTTGTCTTGCCATGAGCCCGTTGTATTATGTATTTCTTGCTGTGAATATCATATTTATATACATGTTGTTTACTACTCTGTCATCTACAACGCATAAAGAAACGCTGCCAATGTTCTGCTGTTTACGCACAAACAATTTTGCCACTTTGTTCAAATATTCCATCAGTAACACATAGTGAATATTGCTCAAGCGTGAATTCTTTTGCAAAATACAGTATACGAAAGATCTGACCAAAAAAAGAAAAAAACATAATGAGAAACAAACAATTTCTTTTGAGAGGAATGCGTTTTGCGGTAAACTATCTGCAGCAACTAATCTGATAGCTTAGTGTAAGAGGAGGCATTGATCTGTGGAGAGCCTGTGTTCTGTCGGTTTGTCACAGTAAGCCCCGGCGCAGACGATGACTGCTGTTGATTGGGCAATGACATTCTGCTAGCGACAGGCTGAGCAAATGCAGTAGGGATCTCGTATCCATGCGGCATGGGCTGCGCATGTCTAACATCCATGCCAAACGGATTGGGTAGAGCAGAAAAGTCATACTGTTGCTCGTGTTTCTGAGGGACTGGCATCATTGCGTTGTAGTAGCGCTGAGGCGGAATGGGTATGGCTTCGATCAGAGAACGCGAGTCCCTTACTGTGCCATTCGCTGACATTATAAACCCACTGTCTCCTACAGTAGTCGCTGCCGCAACCGCCGGCGGCGGTGGTGGAGAGTTGGTGTAGGCAAACTGCGCATACTGCGGCGGAGGAATCTGGCCGCCATAGGGCATGACATTAGAATAGCTGGCCGGCAGCGAGTAGTGCGGGAAGGGCATAAGAGTAGCGCCCATACTGGCGCTGGGTGCTGCTATATTGGCAGGTGCGGCGGTGTTTGCTGACGGATACACAACTCGATTGCGCTGGCGTGAATAAGGATCGCCATGTACATAGGATCCGCCTGGACCAGTGACTCGTGTCGCTGAGAGTCCTTTGGCGCCCTTGGCGTACTCAAACTCCACTTGCTCGCTCTCAGCAAGACTTTTGAACCCACCTCTATTGTGGATCACTGTGTGATGGACAAATACTATACGGCGGGTCAGGAGAGGGAATCATATATGCGTGGCGTTAATTAGTACAAGCTGTTGCTGGTTGGTTATTGTTGTTGCATTGCAGGCGAAGCAACATGAATCAATAATGATGAAAGAAACTTCAGGTCTATCAATCAGCTACTTTTTTTATACACTAGATGGACAGTCCCACCACAAGTAGAAAGCAGCAAAAAGCCATCTGCCTTTGTACTCAATGCCATTATTGGTCTGCGAATCCTTGTGCCACAATGTGTGGCAAAATAATGAACGAAATATTTTAATGAGAATCGTTATTTTTACAAGCTGGGCCATGTGTGGCTCGCACGAGCTATCAAACACAAAAATATCCACGGATCACATACACCACATATGTCCATCATAGCAATAAAAAATATAAGCAAAAAAAAAAATAAGCAAGGGATGATATTCACAAACCTACCTTCCGCATGGCCATCGATGGGATCATCTGGGATGATAAAGCCGTAGCCCTTCTGACTATTGAAGAACTTTACGCGGCCAACTTTTTTGAGCGGCATCCTATTGCAGGTCCAAGCAAAGAAAGGAGAGTAAGAAGGGACTTCCATTCTTGTCACTGGTACTGGGTTAGAAGAGTTGCACAATGACGCATATAGATAGTGCGATGATGGGAACGGATTGGTAGAGGACATGGTGTGAAGATTATAAAGTTAAGAAAGAGGCCTAGCAGTCAAATTTATCTTCAGGCCGAAGAACAGAGAAAGAGAGAAGATGGAGAGGTAGAAATGAGGGGCGACAGACTGCGTTTGTGCGAGTAGTTGAGCCACAAGACACACGGGCTTTAATAACTCGCAGTAACTGCGCCCAGAACCAGGGCAACGGAGCAGATGCGGTGGACAATGTCCGCAAGTCAGAAACGTAGTGGAGAGAAAACTCAGAGTGTAAGAAAGGGAGAAGTATATAAATTAAAAAAGAAAGAAGAGAGATTCGTCAAGTAGGGGGTGTAGAATGTTGTAAGCTGAGGGCTACTCAACACACCAAAAAGGCAATAGCATACAAGCTGTCCTCCCTAGATCATACTACTGACAGTTGAAGTGACAAAAACTGCCACCGATAGCTGCATCTGCCTGTCTGAGGCTGATTGCTCTCATCCAAACGGGGGAACAAACGCCGCTGCTGTGCATGGATTGTAGATGTGAGGGGGAGAGAGAGAGAGGGGGGGGGCTCGATCCCTTTGGGTGAACTGGTCTAAACATCTCTCTGCCTAAAGCTCTTTCATGCGTCCAACCAAAAGCAGTCCATATGCATAAAGAAGCCTACGATGTTCATAGTACTTGCTAGAAAATAATAGCACACATATAATATAATAAAGAAAAAAGGACAGAGTGCATGTGCTCATTCAAGACATATACAGAGAGCATTGGCTGTTGCCACACACACGCATAAACAAATCCAGAGACAGCAGGATAAGGATGCAATGCGGATGCTTCCAACTGACACAAGACGCAGACAGGAGGTATATCATCTGGCCACCTTACGCGGAAATAATGATTCGGTGGTTTTCTAATTCTAAGCTGTGCTATTGTTCAGCAAGTCAGAAACCCCCCAGCTGCTGCTGCTGCTGCTGCATGTGAGGGAAGGGCTTTGAAGATACAGCTGGCACAGCTTGTCATGTGTTGCTGTACGCAGAGAACATGACCTATTTCAAAGTAAGGGCCCTTGTAAGAAAAAAAAACTGCACCACCTACCTTCAATAAACCCGCTGCTTTATAAAGTAGAAAAAAAGTAAGAGGGATGAGCCGGGCGGTAGAGTTTCTCTAGCCTATATTAATGACTAGTCCAGTCACCACCAACAATACAGATCACAGCGATATATGGATATTTTCAAGCCTCCAGAAATAGAGGAGATGAACGTATCAGTGATCTACAGAACAAGAAGACCAGTAAACAGACAACAACAACAAAAAAGAAGCGGACTAATTCTGAGCCAAGTGCGCAAGCTCTTTTTTTTCTCTGTTACTGATAAGACAACAAAAGAAACGGAAAACTGTAGCCAAAATATACACAGAACGTAAAAGTAGAAGACATGAAAACCTTTTTTTGGTGCACGACAGAATAAGAAGAGGAGACGAGCAAGGCCATGCAGCGACTGAAGGCTGTTAGTCGCTGTCATCGTTTCTCTCACAGCCCAGCTGACTTTATTATTTTTGGCGTAGGTGCTGCTGCCATTTTTACCCTCAGTTGAGAGACCGAGGCTTTGATACCTACGCGCATGCCTTCTTGGTTGCTGCTGAATACACCAAAATGCTTAGTTGTCTGATCACCCTTGTTAGGCTTGCTCAGCTTATTCATTGTAATCTGCTGGAAGCTTCCACACATCTAAACATGCTTAATATCTAAAGAGGTGCCACTGCTAATCAACAAGTACTGTCTTTTGCCATATCATCACATTATTTACTTTTTTGCAGAGAAAAGCTAGCGTTTGGGTAATTACTTTTGTAATAATCGGCATGATAGGTTTGTTTTAAGAGTGGTAGTGCCATTTGTGCATGTGTGTATACTATAATGGAGAGGAAGCACATCAAATATTTTTTGACACGACCTGCGTCTCATTCCTCAAATCCATCTTTAACTTTCCTCCGCTGTACTATTTCTAATAAGATTATTTACTTATATAGGCACATATATGGCTTGTAAATATGTAGCAAAAGACTGCATAGTTCTATACACATGTGAATATTGGCAGTTAGCAGTTTAAATCTTCAGAATATAAAATACACTTTACATTTTCTAGGAAAATGTCTAGTAGGGTTCATATTGTATGGTGCTTGGCTTGTGCTTGCCATATGCTATATTTTTTTGGATGAGCAGAGTGCCATCCCACATATCTGTCCTATTTACTGGAAACAAGTGATACAGTCAGCTCCCCCCTATGTTGATACCACCTATATTTTACTGGGTATGCTACTTAATGTCACTATTCATATCCTGCAATATAAATAATTGCCATCGGTTGCTTCCTGTTTTGCCGTCTATAGTGCAAAGCCAATACTAACCATACCGCCGGTGCTCTTTTCCCACTGTCCATATGTAAGCAGCGCTCCTATTCTTTAACGCAAACACACCATGTCATGGATGGCAAGAAAACAATAATGCACCTTCTCTGGATCGCATGGCGAGCTGATACTTGATTGAGCCGAACCACCCAAACACCTTTGCTTGGCATTCCACACACACACACCACACAGCCATCATTTTCCTCTTCCTTTTTACACACATGCGTGCATTACTTTTTTTCTTCAAACTGGGCGCGTCTTCTTCTGCCTTTTACGCTTTTCATTCACATACTCCTTTTCTCCTTATAAACTTTATAAAAACCACATTCCTGCTTTCACGCGAACGATTGCAGAGAGAAATTATTATTTTTTACAGATGAGGGTTCTGGCACGCGCAGTCGTGACGTTGCTAGGCAGCGGAGTGCTTGCACCACTAGTTGGAGCATTCTATTTGCCTGGGATAGCACCTCATGACTACAAGATTGGTGAGTCGGTCGAGTTGCAGGTTAACTCGCTGACACCTACACTGAATGCTGAAAACAAGCTGGAATCCGTGCTCTCCTTTGGGTTTTACGACGAGCGTTTTCACTTTTGTCGTCCGGAAGGTGGACCAAAGGCTGCGCACGAGTCATTGGGTAGTATTCTGTTTGGTGACCGGATATATGGATCTGTCTTTGACCTGCATATGCTGAAGGACGTTTCGTGTCAGGCACTCTGCCAGCAGACCATTCCTGGAAAGGATGCGGCGTTTATCAATGACAAGATAATGAAAGGCTACAACTATAACTGGTTGATCGATGGTCTGCCTGCAGCTACCCTAAAGATTGATGATCGCACAGAGCAGCAGTTTTATTCAGTCGGGTTTAACCTTGGGTCTAATGAGCTTGGACAGCTTGTACCCCACTTTCACAACCATTATGATATTACTGTGCAGTACCACACCCTCGATGCTATACACTATCGTGTGGTTGGCGTGGTTGTTTCGCCAACGAGCAAAAATACAGTTATGTCAAAGGACCCATCGGGAGCAGTCTCTTGTGATACAGCAGAGCCGATGAATCTGCATGAAGACAAGGATAACCAGGTTGTGTTCACGTACTCGGTCAATTGGGAAGAGTCGGATAAGTCATGGGCTACTCGCTGGGATGACTATTTACATGCAATTGACCCTCGCATTCATTGGTTCAGTCTTATTAACTCGATGATTATTGTGGCATTCCTCAGTGCCATGCTTGGACTAATTTTGATGCGTACACTGCACAAGGACATTGCGCGCTACAATTCTGAAGACGCGGAAGATCTGCAGGAAGACTTTGGCTGGAAGCTCGTGCACGGCGATGTGTTCCGTCCCCCACGACACTTTGAACTTTTGGCGGTCATTCTGGGCAATGGCTATCAGCTATTCTGGATGATGGTGACCACACTGGTTATTGCACTGCTTGGCTTCCTCTCGCCATCTAGTCGTGGCTCGCTTGCCACAGCCATGCTTCTGTTGTTTATCGTCTATGGTTTTTCGGCCGGGTTTAATTCGGCGCACCTGTATCATTCGTTTGGGGGAATCTCTCTTAAACGCATCATTATCATGACAGCGCTATTTGTACCAGGCACCTGCTGGGTGCTGCTGATGATTGTCAATCTATGTTTGGTAGCCGCGCACTCATCGGCAGCTGCACCCATTGGAACGCTCTTGGGAGTCATGGCACTGTGGTTTGCAATCTCCATTCCACTAACAATCTGTGGAGCCTACTTTGGATTCCGTCGGAAGACCATTGATCCACCAGTTCGTGTCAATCAGATTCCACGCCAGATTCCTGATCAGCCCTGGTATCTGCGTTCTGTGCCTTCGGCACTGATGGGTGGTATCCTTACCTTTGGAGCCATCTTCATCGAGCTATACTTTATTATGAACAGCATTTGGTTCCACAAGGTCTACTATGTGTTTGGATTTTTGTTCCTGGTATTCATTATACTGGTGATCACGACAGCAGAGGTCACGGTGTTGCTGACCTACTTCCATCTATGTGCGGAGGATTATAGATGGCACTGGCGTTCAGTTTACACAGCAGGGGCATCTGCGTTTTATGTATTTCTCTATGGGGTTCTGTTCTACTTTTCTCGTCTACGTCTGGCATCTTACGCATCGCTGATTATATACTTTGGGTGGATGGCGGTTGCGTGTTTCCTGTTCTTTGTCCTGACAGGTACAATTGGGTTTGTTGCCAGCCATGTGTTTGTTCGGAAGATATACAGCGCCATTAAAATCGATTAGACCCGCAATGACCTTGTCTGCACCCTCTTATTATCCATCCAAGCTTGTTGTGTTTTTTTTTTTTTTTTGGAGAAATGAATTGTATTTATTTGAATATCCGAAATTAACAGCACGGATCGAGGGTTTTTTTCTATCTTTCTGCAATAGCACAAGCCAATGGAAAATAGCAGCCAATGGGGTGCTTTCCTGTGCATGTGAAGTTCAGTTTCTCACCTTCCCTTTTCAGGAGGGCCTTTGGTATCTTTCGCTCCCCAAAGAATTCCCCTCACCCCTTTGCAACAGCTTCAACGTTACTGCATTATATTTCTTCACCACAGTCGCCCAGAGAGAACGGTTGTAAATTGACAGTGTCTTTTAGACTTGTATACTTTGCTCATTCACAAATTCCTTGACAATCAGCCATGAGCAGCACAACAAACAAGCGTAAGTGAAGAAACACCCTTATCTGTTATCTTTGCATATTTGTAATTTTTTTTGGCGCACACTTGCGAGTAGCTGTGATCAGGTCAGATTCTAATAAGCTATTATAAGAGTATTGGAGTGTAGCGCTTCCGTTTCACTTTCAGTTCGCCGCTGGAGCGATCGCTGGAGTGTCAGAGATACTGTGTATGTATCCGTTGGATGTAGCCAAGACACGACTGATGTTGCAGGTAAGCAAGGGCGCAGGCGAGGACCAATACAAGTCGATTATTGATGTGTTCAGTCGAATCATTAAGGAAGAAGGGCCTACACGTCTGTATCGTGGGATACTACCACCGATCATGGTTGAGGCGCCAAAACGGGCGATAAAGTTTGCATCCAACGACACGTATGCACCAATGTACATGCGTTTGTTTAATAAGGATAAGCTGACGCAATCACTGGCAATTATGACAGGAGTCAGCGCAGGAATTACAGAAGCGATGATTGTGGCGACGCCAGAATTGGTCAAGATCAGACTACAGGCGAAGGAGAACGCTGGAAGGTATGCAGGTACAATGGACTGTGTGCGCAAGATTTATGCTGAAGAGGGACTCAGGGCGTTTGCTAATGGACTTGAAGCTACAGTCTGGCGCCATGCGCTATGGAACGGCGGATACTTTGGCTCGATTTTTGCCATCAAAAAGATGATGCCCAAGTCTGAGAGCAAAAAGGGCGAGCTAGCGATTAACTTTGTGTCAGGGGCAATTGGAGGAACTATTGGTACCACGCTCAACACGCCACCTGATGTGGTCAAGACTAGGATTCAGAACTACAATCCGTCAAAAGGACCCGCACCATATACCACATTCTTTGGTGGAGTCAAGACCATTATCAAAGAGGAAGGAGTACGTGCACTTTACAAGGGTTATATCCCTAAGGTTCTACGTTTAGGACCTGGAGGTGGCATCCTACTCGTTGTGTATGACCAGGTCACTACTTATATGCGCACGCACTTTATGTGAAGCCAAATCTGTTTTATTTGCTAGACTAGATATGGATACATCTTTTAGTTTGTTTTTCAAACAACGCGTGGAAGAGTTTTTATACAATTCGTTACATTGTGGCGTAGAGACAATAATTCATAGGTTTGAAACTGCGTCAGCTGCTACAGTACACTTAGTCACAGGTCACAGTTATGAATTTTGTTAGCAAATGGTTTTCCTTAATGGTAGGCACTTGCTTTGAAATTATTTTATCGGTACACAAGACGCATACCAAAGAATAAGCACAAATGAAAAATGTTCTGCAAGTAGTGAATTGTAAGTATGCATTATGGATAGTAATACATATTTGCATGACATTTGTGATGTAAGTGCTTAGAATCAAAAGAAAACAATATATACAAATGCACTATGTAGAAGAGGAAACTACATGATTAGTAGAAAGCTAGAACAATAATGTAAATCGTGATCAAGGCATGAAGGAGAATATTGAAGTTTTATTCTAGAAAAAAGGCGGCACAATGACAGGGAGATTCTCGAATGGAACTAACATGACAGGAATGGAAGTTCCAAAAAAGCACAGTACTCTGGTGTTGGGTGTGAGAAGTAGTACATAACACGAGCCTTAAAGTTGGACACGGGAGGGGGGGACAACAGCAATATATGGAGGGAAGTAGCTGGTTGTAATTGGGGACGAGATATTTAGCATGGCGTTTTGGCAAATGCATTGTGACGAATTTCTATGGAAATTCTAATCGAAACATGGTCGGTTTCTAGAACAACTTTGGAACATTTTACCGACATTGTTCGTACTTGGCAGCATTGTTCATGAAATCTTGCTGCGGCTGATAGTGTCCTGTAGTGGGTTGTAGCGGCGTAAAGCTGGCTCATTGTTTAGTCAAATCCAATCTGATGAGTAAAAAAAGGCAACCAGCATTCCAGTGCAATCGTCCTGTCATCTATTGCCAACAAACAAGGCATGTAAGGAGCACATCAGCTGCCATTTATTACGGGTAGGGCTCGCAGATTGATATCCAGACCAGACAGCCAGAGCCTGCCACGCCATATGATAGCAAAACGTCCAAGTCTGATGGCATAAACAGGTTAGATGAACTGTGTGCGGGTAGTAGCATTAAGGAACATCTAAAAGACTGGAAATAGGGACATAGCTGGCTGACTGACTGACTTGCGCTGCACACCCAGCACATGCACATCTCGCTTCATAAGGGATCTTCGACTCACGCATGGCCAGCGTGTCCCTCTTCGACACAGGAAGAAGTGAATTGGACGCAATCAAAATGCAGTGCTGAGGGACAGCACGTGCAGTGCTGCGCCAAATTGAGCTTGGCGCAGAGCAGCAGCAACTGCGCATAGTGGCGATGGTGGCGATGGCGGTTTCGCAAAACAATGGCACCGGATCCACAGTGGCGGGGCCTGCGGAGGGGCGGCACCGGCTCTTTGCACGGCAATCTGGGATCTTGACCGCGTCAAATATTCAAAAAAGGAATGTGGAGAGGAGGCGCATGTACTGGAAGGGATCTACAAACTCTGCTGTGCCAGCTGGAGCACAGTGCGTGATAAGCTCTGGGGGGGGGAGTACTAGAAAACATGAAACACATTGCAACCCCCTAAAGTCTTGAGCGACGAGGGCGGAATTCGCGGCGTGTACATGCGTTGCCTTTTGGGCTGCAAGTCCAACGATGTCACCCGCTCGCGCTTCTTCCTCCCCGCCTCCCATTGCCGCGCAGGCGGACGGAGACTGGCTGAGGAAAAAAGGCGGACATGTTCTCGGGGCATCGGTCGTTGGTCATTCGCCCTCCGCTGCATAAGGCAGCAAGAGCGCCTCCCACCCAGAGCGCAGATAGACCCAGCGTGGACGCGTGGCGGGCACAGACTGCCCTAGGCCTTCTCCTGAGCGTCTATGCGTCCACTGGTAAGTTGAATAGGACAAGTCATCGGCCCGCACTCCTGCGCCTCTTCCCCCCCCTCACTTGTGACGATTGCTACCACCACACTCCCTTCTCTCCCGACCCTATTTGTTTTTTTGTCAAAAATCTGTACTTTTACATATCCTTTTTTTCTTCTTGGTTGGTTGCCAGGCTCTCTGCTTTTCACGCACTGCCCGACATTCGGCTTTGCTGTGCATATTTGCTGCTTGCAGATATCGCTGCTATTTGCGCACCCTCCTCTCTCTCCAAAGTTCTCTAAGCGCACGCGCACGCTAAAGAAAAGAAGTGCATCTCGCTTTCTTTCTGCCTTTCTCAACAAATAACGTACTTCCATCGACAGCTGCACTGTCAGAAATAACATAAACCAAACTGGACTACGTTTGCGTTCCGGTAAGAACCCTTCCCTACCAACACCCCCAACACCCCCTCCCCTCCCCTGAGAGCTGCTGCCACCTTTGAGACAATCAGCCTTCTCTGCTGCGATCAGGAAAAGGAATGTCTGGTGTGCCAAGC
>JANBQQ010000088.1:0-33029 GCA_027577275.1 Coemansia sp. RSA 988 | reverse complement strand
CTCTCTCTCTCTCTCTTTCTTCTGCTCCAAAAACCACACAGTCGGCCACAACCGCTTTTTCTTTGTGTCTTTCGCTCTACTATCTGCTTTCCACCTCGTTGTCTTATTTCTTTTTTTCTACTGAGAAACAAAA
This sequence comes from Coemansia sp. RSA 988, assembly GCA_027577275.1. Classification (NCBI taxonomy): domain Eukaryota; kingdom Fungi; phylum Kickxellomycota; class Kickxellomycetes; order Kickxellales; family Kickxellaceae; genus Coemansia; species Coemansia sp. RSA 988. The sequence goes on along the minus strand of JANBQQ010000088.1, from coordinate 32,896 downwards.
GAAAAATGAGTACCACTGCTACTACTTCTAGCCGACTAGCATACTCTTCAGAGCGTCCTGTGCAGAACAATATACCACAGAACAACAAACAGAAGCAACAAGAAGCAACAGAACCAGTACAGCTGCGTCCGCAACGGTCTGTTCCACAGATGGCTCGTAACAAGAATCCAGTCCAACGGGCCTTAGAGAGACCACAAACCAATGCTCTGCCAAAGTCCAGAATCCCAGCACATGTTCGTGCTGTGATGAGCAGCCCTACTGACAAAATCCAATCTCCAGCATCCAAGGTTGTAAATAGTCTGAGACACAAGAAACATCCTGCTGGGCTGTTAAAGCCAAAGGTTCTTGGATCAGTTTTCGAGTCTATGAAACGAGACACAAACAAACGCGATGATATGGAAGAATAAGCATATTGTTTGTTTATTTTTTTTTGTTGCGCAGCCATGAAACTCACATTCATTTTCTTTTGAGGGAGGGGGGTTGTTTTTTCTTTTTCTGACAAGTTCTTTAATAAACAGATCAAGGACAAAAGAAATATTGATCTAATAGCTCGGATAGTGTTGAAGACGATAGAGCAACGCCTTGCCACTATCATTGCCAACAGCCATAAACCCAGACTGTGGAGAAAAATCAATGCACTGAACGTGGCCAAGATGTGATGAGGCAGTGGGCCAGTTTGAAAACACACTACCTGTCGGCAGATGCACGAGCTTGAGCTGATCTGACTTCTTGCGCGAGTAAATGCCGAGAATTTCAGAGTTCGGGCTGAATTTTGCACCAAGTATCGAAGTGGTCAGGTTATTGATAGCTTTGAAGGGTTTGACAGTAAAGAATGCCGAGGTCTCATCATCGTCATTAGAGCGCATGGATCTAGTATCATACAAGTTGACTATTCCAGCACCATCACCACTAGCGTAATAACTGCCATCGCGACTAATTCCCAGACAAGTAGGACGGAATACTGTCGAGTCATGCCAACGACTAACGCAACTGTTTTGCCGTAGATCCCATTGGTACACTTCGTTATCCAAACCAATGCTCCACAAGTAATTGCCATCAGCTGTGAAAGAAACATCACGCACTGCACAATTCATAGAGAGTGTATGGACAAATTGCTTGGTACGTGCAGAAACCAAATGAATCTGACCTCCATTTCCCATGAAGGCAATACGATCACCAGTAGTGGTTCCATTCATAAACTCCAAGCTTTTAAGCTTAGGATGTCCTGGTACACCATTGATTCTTGCCACAGACCCATGTTCCACATCAACAGAATAATAGTATCCACGACGTCCGCTTACTACAATCTCCTTACCATCTCGAATAAACTGGGCTGTGGTAATTGGCATATCCTTGATATAAATTGATTGGATTTTTTCGTTCTCCTTTCCGTCCACCTCGAATAAACGTAATGTTTTGTCAAGTCCAGCTGTTAGTAACACTGTAGCGGTTGGATGGAATTGTACACTATGTACTACGGACTGCGAGACTGCTGCTCGATTTGCGTTGCGCACTCGAGCAATGTCGAGATTGGTTGGTGGCAATAGTGATCGGTTGCGTGACATTAGCGATGTGCTCGTCTTTAGAAGCTCATCACCAATCCACTCATTGGAATCACCGCTGCTAGTATCCTTTACTGCTTCAGCAGCCCATTTGGGAACTGGGTTAATCTTTTCGAACTGCTGCCGCAGTCGCTGCTCGTATACATCTCCAGATATCACATTTTCGCCCTCTTCTTCACGTAGTTTTCTCGTGCGAACTTTATCTTTGAGAGCAACCGTTGCATTCTGCATGTCGTCATCAGACCACGCTGCTTTCGACTGGACATCCTCTTTAGATGGACTCATGTTATTACCATCTTCTACATCGACATCACTGTCTTCTGCACTGGATTCGAATGAATGAAACTGCTTGCCACGCTCGTTATCCATGAAGAACAGCGGTGCTTCCTCGTTATCCGCCTCTGAATCATTGCCGGCTGACTCATCGGTTGACTCCTCTTCCTCAAAATCATCTGCGTCTGATAGCCCTGGGAGACTCATGCCTCCTTCCTTGCCGATCTTGTTAAAGAGGTCATTTCCAGAATCCTCCTCACCTCCTCCGCCTAATACAAGTCGTTCGAGGTCTGTTTCTGCACGCGACTTGTGCGTTGCCTTTGCGCGCTTTCGATCGCTGGGCCGTGCCATCTCTTCCTCGCTATGCTCCTCTTCACTGTCTTCCATAGGTTGCAATGTCCGCTTCTCTAGTGCTGAAACATCATTTGACGCCGATGCTGTTGTGCTCATAATGTGGCCGGTGATTATTATCTCGTCTCGTCCGTTATAATAAATAGCTGTCTGTGCAAATGAGAAAAAAAAAAAGTGTCCAGTTGCTTCTTGGAAAAAGCCAACCACAATTTGTAAAAAAAAATGTGTTGATTAGAAAATTATCGTGATTATCAAGTAGACATTGATTTGCTTGTTGTCGCAAACTGTGTGTATTGCTCGATAAATCTAATTGTACTGATTGGTCAGGCTAACAACAGGCTATCGTCAAGGTATTTACCACCATACATCCATCATTTGGTGCTATTTCTCAAAAATCTATGTACAGGTGGATCTGTTCTATTGTCACCATTTTATCGATAGAATTTATGCCAAAGGAATCAAGTAGAATGTTTTAGCCATGGTCGTTAGATCATCTTCTCATTTCTAATCTGCTCTTATGTTTTGGCTTTTAGCTAGCACTTTGGCTGGTAATTTTTATTTTGTTGTGCTTGGAGTTTTTGGGTTTCTCATCATTACTTTACATGGAAAAAAACCTTCATATTTTCTTTCTTTGCTGCCAACTTGTCAAAAAAAAAATTGGTCAACATATTATGTGGTAACAGCATCGCTACTTTCTGAGTCTTACAACTGTGTGGTAATAGCCAGAAATTTAACTACATGCTTCTTTATTTTGTCGTGCCTGATTGTCTTCTTCGCTCCGCAGCCGTGCAAGAAGCAGCTAAATTGATTAGGGATATGCTAATATCTTTGATCTGAAGTTCAAGATGATATGCTTAAAGTATTTTATCTCTGCCCTTCCTATGTTATGTCGTGAAACTGTATGAGCTGATCTGCTTCAATATTTTAATTCCATACAAGTTAAACACTATATTTCTACACAAAATGTATTTACTTTTATAATGTCGCCTGTTGAGCGTACTTATATAGGATATTTCTGAATATTTTCAGTTTTAATTTAACATATAGTTGTTGGGAGATTTGGAGTTCCCTTTTTATTAGCCATTTACCATTGTTGATGTGTCTAAAAATGTACCCGCCGTTGTTTGTTTGGGCTACCACTTCTTGGATACTTGTTGTTGGATTGTAAAACGCATTTCTAGTCATTTTTTCTTTATTTTTCTTCGCATGATCTAAAACTTATTAAAGATTGTTGAATATCAGAATTGAGCGTGCGGTTAAAAACGTACTAGAGAACAGCAACGATGGTGTAGTGGTATCATGGTCGCCTGCCACGCGGCCGACCCGGGTTCGAGTCCCGGTCGTTGCACAGTTTTTGTTTGTTATTGTGCCGATTGTGAGTAGCGTTTGCGTGCTGTTGTTCGAGTCACTATTTTCTTTTCTTTTTCTACTTTTATCTTTTCAACCAAAATACATTATATTTTTTTATTGCGAGAACATTGGAACAAATGTCAGAACAGCCGTCAACTATTGACGAGTTTAAGGTGCCCGCAGTACCAAAGCGACCTCCTTCACAGCCACAACCACCTGCAGACGTACCACCACTAAACTATGAGCAGCCTTCGAATGCCAGCACACCACAACTCAATTACAGTATAGAAGTTATCAAAGACGGCAGTGTTGTCGAAAGCCATAGAGTAGCAAGAGACCGAGCGTATTTTACTTTTGGGCGACTTCCTAACTGCGATTTTCCTATGGAGCACGGATCAATCTCACGGTACCACGCAGTTCTCCAGTTCTATAATGACGGAACCATGGCAATAGTAGATCTAGATAGTGGACATGGCACATTTGTCAACCGAAAACCAATAGGTGCTCGCACACCAAATAGGGTTTATATTGGCGATCAAATACGCTTTGGTGCAAGCTCGCGCATCTGGGTTATTGAATCCTCGGAAACAGAGCTACACGAGGATGTACAAAGTCAGAAGCAAACAATGCTGGTTTCTACAGAACAAAATAATACCGAGAGACAGTACAAATCTCATTTGAAGATAACCAAGTCTTATCTTAGTGATCCTGTCAGGTATTTGAAGAGATTTATGGATAAGCTCGGATATGAATACGATCCATACGATATAACCCAGGATGACGATGAAGATTCAGAGGGTTTTGGACTTTCTTCATATAGCAAGAGGAAGCAGAGGCATTCAGGATCAGCGAACATCCGCATTTCATTGCCCTATACAGACGACGACGACAATATGCTCTATGGTATAGGAGCAGCAGATACCAGACCCGAGGCTGAACGCCTTGCATGTCTCAACGCGCTTAAGGCATTAGATAAGCATGGATATTTAGAAAGTTTCGTAACTAGCCGCAAGAATGCAAATACTAAAGACGCTCGCGATGGTGACGAAAATGACGGCTATTACGACAACACCAATACAGGCGGTGTTGGGAATGATGACTATCTGCAGCTTGGCAAAGTCGAAACCCGCGAATCTCTTCTAAGGAAGATGGCGCTTGTCACTGCGCATATAACCGAGACAACGCAGCAGCTTGAACAGGTACCAGAAAGCGCAGGCAAGGGCGAAAATGTTGACAACGCTGGTGACGATGAGCTGGACGCTTACATGAGTACGCTGGCTGAGGACGACCAGAAGGCGCGCCGAAAGGATCTCGATAACCGATTGATTCTTCTGAATACCCAAAAGGACAAACTCGAATCACTAGTCAACATTGTTGCTCCAGATTATAGCCCGCTGTCGCCGCCGACTTCTGATATACAGGCGAAAGCAATTGTTCCGAAGCTCAGTATACAAGAGAGAGTACCAGATTCGGCAAAACATAGCAATGTTGATGTACTCAATGCTCCACAGTCCCCAGATAAGCCTCGGGCACTCGCCAACGGAAAGCGCCAGGCGGTACTTGGGCCAGCATTAGAGGATAGTGCCGACACAGGCACTGTCAAGCATGCCAGAGTAGAGGAGAGCACAGCCAACAACCGGGTGGACACAGACCAGGATGCGTATTGGCGGCCACCTACAAACCAGACTGGCGATGGACAGACATCATTGAACGAAAAGTATGGCTACTAGCCAAGTAGGTTGTTTGTTTACTGACTAAAGAAATGTGTAAAAAAGACTGAACGCGATAGCACTCATAAGAAGATTGAGTATAGGCTCAACTCACCACATATTGAGTTTTATGCATGTGGCTGGCCGTGCGGCTGGTCATTGACGTGGTTGGCATTGGGAGTCAGAGGCGTTGGGTTGTGGTCGCGGCCTACATCACCACCGACATAGTTCTCGTCCTTTTCGTCTTCCTTGACATGGGTGTTCTTTGAGCTAGTGGTCGTAGTCATGGCCTTCATCATCTGGCTGTTCAGTTTTTCAGCATTCGAACCAAGCTTGTCGTGGTCAATGCGTGGGGCCGGTTCGTTGAGTTTGTTTTCATGCTCCAACGGGTCAACGTGCTGTGCCTCTGGCGGGTCGTCGTGATTGGCGGCGCTGATCACCACCGGCGAGCCGCCAATATTTGGCGTAAGCTGTGTTGGCTGGGGCACCTCCACTGTCGTTGACGATGGCGTCAAATGGGCGCTCGGGTAGCGCTTGCAGTCATAGTCCCATGACTTGAGCCATTTGCTTCCCTCGCAACCCTCGCGCGTCCAGGGAGTGCCGTAAGCAATATGGCTGTACTGGAAGTACATGCGGATGGTGATAAGCAGCACGCCAATCATCATTGCCTGGCGCACCTTGCGGCTCAGGCGGCGTGTAAAGAGATCAAGCGTCCCGACAAAGCCCATGATCGCCAGCCAGAGCGCTGGTAGGTAGTGGTGCAGGAACAGCTGCCGACCCATGATAAAGAAGGGAAGCCAGTGAAGCGCCCACCCGACAAAGAAAAAGCCCACGGTCTCGGCATAGCGCTCGCGCGCCCCCAGCAGCCGGTCGTGGATCCCGCGGCGGTCGCGAAGGAATAGAAGCACCTGAATTCCTCCAAAGGCGGCAACCGCTATAAACGACAGCCACCAGATAATCGGAGTGCCTAGGAGGTAGATTCTGCGGTTCACCGTGCCCCAGTACGCCATTCCGCGACGCATCCACGGCCAGGTATGCGGGCGACTCTCATACGGATGGCTCTTCGTCAGACCGTTATTGACACGCCACATCACCGCAGTTGCCTCGAGGACCTTATCGATCAGGCCAGGACGCCGGTACTCGGCTAGTGGCGCATCGGCCGGAATCCTGGCATTGACGTTGGACTCGATGCGCCACAGAGTCTTGGGAAACTTTGCCGACTTCATACAGGTAACCTCCACTTGCTCATGCGCCCACTTGGGCAGCTTCTTGCGGTTGGAGAACAATGCACAGCGCTGGCCAATATGGATAAGGCGGAACCTCGAGTGGATGGCCATTAGCTTGTTCTTGGACTCGGGCACCCGTGAATCGCCCTCAAGGATCTGCACGCGCCAGTGGTCGTTAGAATCGCCCTTGAATCCCTCCCAGCCGTAGCCTGAAACTTCGTTTTGGTAGTCACTAGTTGTGACAGGTGGGCGCTTGTCGTGTGAGTGCAGACGACGGTGGGTCTTCCAGTGCATCAGGCGCACGGTATCTCCATTCTTAATCTGCTGCAGCTCATTGGGGTTGGTCGAGTTGAGCATCTTTTGCTCCTCTGCATCCGTGCGGGTAATCACCCAGTAATTGTTATCATCGCGGAAGCCATACAGCGTGACCTGCTGCTGCTTCGAGCCCGTCTCGTAATTGCTCATGTGCGAGTGCAGATAGCCAGCATTTGTGGCTGCGTGGCGGAGGCGGATGCGCGAGCCGTAGTAGATATCCTGCGGCGTGTGTCCCAGAACTACTCCGTCAAGTGTGTTCTGGAACTCGGGACTCATAAACGCGTTCCCTTCGCCCGACTTGTGCAACACTGTGAAATGAACCTGGAACCAGAAGAGATACACGGCAAGTGGGACTGCAATAAGAGCCACCGAGCGCGCAAAGAAATGCTTGGCGTACTGCTTCGGCGTAATGCTCAGGTCACCCAGCTTCTCCCACAGATCCTTAAGCGTCCATACGCCAATGGTCGCAACAAGGAACAGCCCAACCCACTTGCAGCTAAGCGCATTGCCCATGTTAACCCCAGTCAGCAGCAGATACGTCCACCACTTATTGCTAAAAGGACGGTGCGTTTGAGTGAAAAACAGCGACCAGCACATAACCGTTGCTCCGGTGAAAAATATCAGCGCCGCATCCAGCAAAATTAGACGCGACTGCGAAAGCAACGCGTTCTCAAAGGCAACCAGAAGAGCACCCAGGGCACATGCGTCCGAGGCGTGGCCGAGGGCTGCGAGGGTAATGTAGCTAATCGGAACCATAGCCAATCCAAGCAGCGCTGGCAGCAGTCGCATTCCAATAAAAGGCACACCCGCAGCAATATAATCCAGACCAATTGACTTAAAGTCGAACACACCGTCGTACCCGGCAAGCCTCCCAGCTGCCGCAAACATCATCTTGGCCAGAGGCGGGTGCACATCGAAGAAGTAGGTGCCGTTGATGTACTTGCCCGCAAACTTTCCAAAATGCACCTCATCAAACACCACGTTGGGTGGGTTAGACAGTCTCCACAGGCGAACATACGCAGAAATTATCACAATAAGTCCCAAGGTGAGCCATTGGTTCTTGCTGATGTTCAGTCTGGGACTCCTGTCAGAGCTCGAGTGCTGCGACATAGATGCCGACGCAGCCGAGCTATAGTCAGCATAGTCAAGGTCCTTCTTCTCGTAGCTATACCCAAGGTCAGACCTAGGTTCATAGGCCGCACCACTGGCTTCGTTAAAATCTTCCACTGCTGTTCCAGACGTATTTGGCGTCGTTGGCGACATTCCCGAGATAACCGTGGCATCCTCATAGACTGCTGCGGTACCGGGCTGTTTCCGATAGCGCATGTTCTCCAGATGCGCCATCTTCCAAAACAACTGCAATCAATGCTAAGAGTAGGAAAATAGACCCAATGTCTAATGAAGAGAATCGGAAAAAGAAAAGGTAGAAGAGACGTAAGGAAGTAAAGAAATGCAGAAGCCAAGAGAACAGAAGAGTGCCTAAAAAAAAAGGTTGCGGAATGGGGTGCTCTTCAAAGGGCGTAATCAAGGATGCTCCTCCACACCATAAACAATTGTTCGCTCAGATCTGGCCATTCCGAAGGGCATGGAGCAGTATTGCTCCTCCGCTCAGACCACAAAGCACAACATTTCTGGATCAATCATTGTTTGCCACGCCTCACAAAATTTTTTTTTTTGACTATTGGGTTTTCCTTCAAGCGAGCGGTTGCTTGACGTCGGGATTTGGTACTGCCCTGGCGAAAAAATCATCATCCTGCTCATCGTCATCGTCCACAGGTAATTCTGGTGATGCTGGTGGCTTATAGTCCTTGGCGGTCTTCATATACCTCTCTGCGGCCTCGCGGTTCATGGCCTGTAGGATGGCCTCGGCCGCTTTGGCCTGCTGCTGGCGCGTAAGATCTGGCGTTGACCTTGGTCTTGATGCCTGACTCGGTTGATTTCCGGAGCTACTAAACAGTGGCTGCAAAATCTGGTACAGCGTGCTGCCCAATGTAATCAGCAACAGCGCGACAATCGCTTTACGTGCGTTGGAGCCGAGCACCGGTTGTCCTGTCTTGATACCCTTCTTGCGCAAGCGTTCTTCCTCTAGCCGCTTCTCGACCCTAGGTGACAGCGATTTTTTGACGTGTCCACGCTTTGTAACATTCTTTGCGTACTGTTCTGACCGCTTGCGTGCGGTGGCGGGCATAGGTGTTGTCACCATTGCTAAAGGAAGTAGATGGAGTGGTAGTAATTGTAAAGATTGACAAGGTATATTTTTGAACGAAGGAAGAGGGCGACAGAGTTTGAAGGAAAAGTGGCACAGAGTTTAGCGAATCTCTTGCGCGTTGAAGATTGGCGGTTGTGATGGTGGGCACCTCCTATTGTGCTGTCCGATTTGGGGAGATGTATGGACAAAATCCAATGCCAGCACTGCCGCTGGCGCTTGGAATGGCCGATGATGGGCTGCTACCCAGCGTGATTCTCGTGTCTAAACCGCACACAAAAGCCGCGCTACTCTTTACCTCCCCACAAGGGCTACAGAGAATGTTGTGCAAAATTCTTGGCACTGACAATACTAGATGCAAAACAGTGGCAGCAAGGCGCGTAAACCATCTAGATTCTGCCAGGATAAGAATAAGGCCAATCTTCGTGACTGAAGCATAAGTATTGATTAAAGAGCTGTGTGTACAAACAGTCAGCAGGCAAAAAAAAGGAGGGAAAAACAACATTCCAGCTCCAAGAACCGGATTAATTTACATCCAGAACAGGGTTTACATGGTTCATTTTTTCTTTTGACCAACAGATGCTTGGAGCCATCTGATACTGGCCCTACCAGAATGGCAACATTCATCAGAGAATGAGGAAGCGTGGCGCAGGAGCGAAGCCAACTCAGACGCCCTTGAATTCTAAAATAGGCTCGCCAAACTCTGTAATCTCCTCAAAGTTCGGACGCAGGTCAAAAGTCTTGCTGAGAGCAATCTTGAATATGCGCTGCACGTTGATAGAGCGCAAAGACGAGCAAAATACAAGCGGTGCATGCATTGCCCGTGCAATAGCTCGAGCACGTTTTGTAATAACCATCTGCTCCTCTTTCGAAGTAAACTCTTCATCAGCAAACTGGTCGTATTTTGTGCCGACCAGGATAGGTACAGCCGTGTTATTAAAAGCCCGCGCCTGCCGATACCACTGCTCAATAGAATTAAGTGTCCGCCGCTGTGTCAAATCGAATAGAAACAGTATGGCCGCAGATTCAGAGCACACTAGCGGTAGCATATTAAGAAACTCGCGCTCTCCACCAAGATCCCAGATACTGAAGCGTACCCGTGTGTTCCGTAAGTGTATTGACTTTTCAAGATAGTTTACTCCCAGTGTCTGTACTATATTTGGATCGTATTCACCAAAAACGTAGCGTACCATCAATGTGGTCTTTCCGATCTGCGCGTCTCCGAGCATTCCAACCTTCAGAACAATCCTACATGTGCAACAACAACAATCCGAACCATTGAGTACAAACAAGAAAGAAAATGGGTGGGGGAGGAAGAGTCGATTGAGCTTGTAGTATGTCGCAAGTTTTTTTGCATTGAAAGAGACAAGAACCACGTAATATGAGCAATTTAGCCAGTGTATAAAGGTACAACACAGTGTTGCCGGAACCGATCTGTTTTGAAAGAAGCAGTAAACAACCATCCGGCGCTACTGTATTTAGAGCTGTAGAGGCAGATTGTGTCTGTGGTCTCCGATTACGTGACGACAGTATCGTTCGTTCCGAGACCACTGGCGCAGCTTTACAAAACGAGAAAAAGCCAAACTGCACCATTGAAGTAAAAGGAAAATTGGAAAACGCAGTTCCATGCAGAGGTTTCCGTACAACACCCTCAACTACGCTACTGCATACAGTATTTTCACTCTTTTGCCCAGACTTTTCTAGGGACAGTCAAAAACCAGACGCATTCTCAGCAAAAAAAGAAATACAGGCACAAGAATGAATATGCATGTGCCATTGTGCTCATACAGTGTCTGTGCTTCAAAGACAGCACTATACACTTACTCGTCTTCCGCGGCCGAGTCATCTTCATTTTTATGTTGCGTCGATGCCATAGCAAAAAGAGGTTATTGGAATATGTGTATAAATGTATGGTTTTTTCTCTCCCCCCCAAGCTGCTGTCGTTGTTACTCTGTGTAAAATAAGGAAGAATGCAAGTCTAATCACTCTTCTTTTGATGCCTGTGCTTCCAGTGCTGTCGTAACACACGTCCGCAATGCAAGAAATAAAATAGACAAGAACAAAAACACTGACTAAAAAGAAAGGAGGACAATGAATAAAATGAAAGTACACAGCGAAAAAAAGGAAGCAAAAGGAGCGCAGAGATAGAAAATAAAGGAAAATAGAGAAGAGTTAGAAAAGACAAAACATTTTTTTCTCAGTTGCTTTTTGGGCAGTCATGAAACTCTCAAAATGTGCTTTATGGAAAGAGGGAGGACGTCAACACCAAATCTATCAGAATAAATAAACACCCAGCCATTAAGGAAATCTATTTTACTTTGGCAAGCCGCAAACGTGTTGCTCTTGTTGATCCGCCAGAGGAGCAGCCGAAGCCGAGCAAGTCAGAGCTTCCAATGTGGCGGCGTGTCCTTTGACACTACTCTGCAAATCATAATGGCGCAGGCAATACGCGTTCATATTTTTACTCCTTTGGCCTTTTTGCCATATTCTCGCTAGCATTGCAAAGTGTCGATCGGGTGGCTTTAACTTTATCCCCCCCCCACATACAAAAGTGCGGTATGTGGCCTACACAACATCCCTCATACATATCTGTATTAACAGCCAAGCAAACAGCAATCCCTCAAATATAACCATATATGGCCAGACCACCACAAGCCAACGGCGCAGTCAGCGCCAGAGCACAGAATAAAGTGGGTATATGACATAAAATAATGTAAAAATTCTAGCTGGAAACCGCCGTGCTGGCCGGTGCTGTGTCACCAGCTTCGCTTTCGCCAGGGATCAGGGCGGAGCTGGCGACACTAGCGCCATTGTTTATCCGGATACGCTTGCTGGTTGGCTCTGGTGTGTCCGTCCGCGACCCAGCCACGCTGCCACCATCTTTCTTCGACGCACGCGCCTTGCGCTTCTCGCGAGGCTGCCCTCCGCCGCGCGCGCCCCTACCCCGACCGCGTTGACGATGCTGCACTCGACTGCGTTGCTCGGCCTCGCGCTGTTGCTGCCAGATCGCCGCCTCAAACGCTGAGTCCAGCGATGCGTGTCTGGCTGCCTCCACATGGGCTGTCTGGGTGTCGTGCACGTTGGGAGGCGGGAGCGGCACCAGCTGGCTCCAGATGTCGCCCTCGAGATGTCCCAGCTGACCCATGTCAAGCGGCCCTGGATAGCCGCCGTCGCCGTAGATACGGTTTGACGTCTCCTGCGCCATCCTCTCCATCGACAGCCATCCGCTGCGCGCAGCGCTTTCGTCATCGGCAGTTTCGCCCAACAGCCAAGACATAATCTCCTTCGAGCTCGGCTGGGCGTCCGTGGACAGATCCTCCGCAAGTCCCTCGGAACCCGCCCCACCTTCAGCCGCCGCAGCAGCGCCTTCGCTGGCGTTCTTGGCGTCGCCACCGGCAATAACTATCCGATGTATCTCGTCCTTCTGCTTAGCACGCTGAAGAATGCGCTCTTCAATGGTCCCGCGCGTTATCAATCGATAGACCGTGACCTGTTTTGTCTGCCCCAGCCTATGAGCGCGGTCCATCGCCTGGCTGTCAACCGTAGGATTCCAATCGCTCTCGAAGAATATAACTGTGTCCGCTGCCGTGAGGTTGATGCCCAGCCCACCTGCACGGGTGGTCAACAGGAAAATGAAGATGTCGTCGCGCGTCTGCCAGTCCATCACCATGTCGCGGCGGTCAGATATCTTTGACGAGCCGTCAAGACGGAGATAAGTGTACTTGCGATAGGCAAGGTAGTCCTCAAACAAATCAATCATCTTTGTCATCTGGAAATACAGCAGGACACGGTGTCCACCTTGCTTGAGCTGTGTCAGCAGCTTGTCCAGCACCGCCATCTTGCCCGAGTACCGGATTAGCTTGTCCTTTGACGGCATCCAGATATCCGTCAGACCCTGCGAGAGGAAGGGCCGGGACCAATCATCTACCGAGTCCCGACCGCAGCTGAGCCGCTTGGCGAGTGGATTGCGCAACATCATGTCACTGTGCTCCCAGGCTGCAGAGCGATCGCTGACCATAAAGTCTACTGGTGGAGACACAGCCGCGGGCTTGTACGCCGGCGTCACCATGCCCATATACGAATGTGCAAACTTGCTCTGCGTAATCCGCGCAAGACCAGCAAGGTTTGGAGACACGCTTAGATTCCGCGGGGAGAAGACGTTGGTCAGCGCATGCAACACTGACCCAGGCTGCAAACCCTGCAACGCTGCGCTGCGTGCTGGTGGCGGAGCGCCATCATTGTCTGCTTGCAGACTCTGCCAGAGGCTGGACGGACGCGCATCATCCTCACCAATGTCATCCAGCCGCTTTTCCAGCGTATCATGAAATGCTCCGACAGCTTGGCCCACAGAAGGCGCGCACAGACGTAGCAGTGAGAACAGGCCGGTCGGTGAATGGTCCTCAGATATGCGCAATGGCGACCACAGCGTGAGTTTGTTCAGGATATCTTGGCGCGCAGTCAGCTTGCGTGGCGTCTCCAATGAATCGCGATAGAGCAGCTTTGGCATTGTAAATGAAACCAGACTGCGCGTCGCGTAACTGCAAGAGATCACATCGCCTTCGCGCAAAAGCGAGCCTGTTGTCGGGAAGGTTCCCGAAACAAAAGGACTATCGACCTCTGCACGCTCAAAGAGCTCTGGATGACTGCAGACTTTTCGGAACTGCATAACCAGGTTCATCAGGTTCTCGTTGGCATCATCCTTTCCCCCGGACCCTGAGCCGCTCTGCAAATGCTGCAGTAGCTCGGTCAGCGAGATCTTGCTCATCAACCCGCGGTACATGTCCTTCTGCCGCTTTGTCAGATCGCACTCGACAAGCTTCTCGATCTTCTCGCCCAGCTCGTGCTGCACATGCCGCTTGTTGCGCCGGAGCATAAATGGCTTGAGAATCATATGCAAGCGGAAGAGCTGATGCTTGTTGAGCATCGACCGGTTCTCCGCATGCGCCTCAATATCGCGCGAGAACCACTCGCTGAACTCCTCGTGCGAGTCAAACAGCGTCGGCATGATAAAGTGGAGCAATGCCCACAACTCCTGCATGCTGTTCTGGATCGGCGTACCTGTAAGCAGCAGTCGATTGCGGCAACGGAACCCAAGGAGAGTCTTCCAGCGCGTCGAGGCTGAGCTCTTAATCGCCTGAGCCTCGTCCAGCACCATGTACTGCCACTTTACGCGGTTGAGATACGACTCGTCTGTAATGACCAGTTGGTACGAGGTAACCAGCACGTGGAATGCAGAGTCCTTACGCGAAAGACTCTTTGGATTCCACAGCGACTTGCGCAGCACCTTTCTATCCTTCGGCGACCCCCAATACGGCAGGACCTTGAATTCTGGAACAAAGCGCGCCAGCTCCTGCTGCCAGTTGTGCAGCGTCGACGCAGGCGCAACCACCATAAATGGGCCCCAAATGTTGTGTGTTTCAGCCAAGTATGCTAGCAATGAGATCGATTGCACCGTCTTGCCCAGCCCCATCTCGTCTGCAAGGATGCCGTTGATTCCCTGCTCGTAGAGATTGGCCAACCAGTTCAATCCCTTCAATTGGTACTCCTTCAGCTGACACATAAGCATGTGCGGCTGGGCAATCTCGGGCCCGCCCAGCGTCTGAGGCTCCTGGAAATCCATCGTATCCAGCGCATCAGCCACGCTGGCATCCTGCACATCGGCAGAGGCATCCTTCTCGTCATTCTGCTGTATTTGCCTGACCCCATCAAAGGCACGCGCTTGAGCCTGCTGCTTCGCCAATGCATCCTGTGCGCTTTGGCGTGCGTGAGCAGTCAGCGCTGCATCGTCCGCATTGTCAAAGTCAATGGTCTTGAATTCCGCAGCAGCTCCTGCGCCATCTGCCGCTTCCTGCTCGTTTTCTGTTTTCGCACCCTCGCCAATCTTGCTACCGACAAAATGGCTGTAGAGTTCCGTCTGCGTAATAAGAAAATTAAGCTTGCGCGCCTGTCTGCGTGCCTCGCGCGCTTCCTCCTCCTGCTTTTGGCGCTCTGCAGCCTCACGCTCAGCACGCTTGCGCATCTCGCGTTCCTCTTTCTCGTACCGCTTCCAAAACATCAGCATTTCGCGCATGCTGCGCCGCGAGCGCATAAGGAGCTCTTTGGGCGGCCGCTGCACAAGAATCGGCTGCTGCGGATTGAGTTGGATTGTGCGTGTGGGTGCAAGTCCGTATACCCGACGCACCTCTCGCTGGCAGAGTTGTACCACCTTGCGCATGTTAGCATTGCGCACTTGTATATTGGCCACCATATGCCGGTGCGCACGTGGCACTTGCTCGGTTGCAATGTAAGCCCAGAAACTCTTGTGCTCTCCACGCTCGCCTTGCTCATAGTATCTGCCAGCTCTCGATACTGCTTCTTCGCTGGCCAACAGAGCAAGCGGTTCGCTTCCGGCCGATCGCGGTGTGTCATCGCGACCATGCCCAAACTCGTATCCTGCTGGGGACAATGGTCGGGATGGTGGAAAGTATCCCATCGGCGGGGGCCGCAGCGAGTTGCGTGCCAATCCAGAAAGAGGATAATCTATATCATCCCCATAGCCATTCTCATAATCACGATGCCGCGCATGTACGTGCCCGTTGCCGCGACTTTCATGAGGGTGTTCCAATTCGCCATAGTTCACGCGGTGGTAGCCGTTATCCAAAAATGCCTCTTCATACTCCGGCCTCTCACCAGTCTTCTCAAAGTAATCTCCAAGATATGGGCCGTAGCGCTGCACAACATGCTCGTGCATCCGCTGAGACTTGCGCTTTGCACGCTCCTCGTATTTTGCAATTGCGCGGTCCGTGCGTTGCTTAACGTGGTGGACATATGCCTGCACTTTCTCGTCGACGCTATAGTCGTCGGCTGGAAGCGCATGAGCGCCAGGTACGTCCATCATGTGAGATCCGGGAACTGCTACATCCTGCTCGCCAGAAATATCTAGCGGGTATCTGCCCTCACCCTGATTGTCTACGTTCTGTCCCAGTGGGACATCCTCATCATCTTCGTCGTCATCATCTTCGTCATACACATACTCGCGACTTAGCTCAAGCTTCTTGCCGTTCCGCAATCTGCGTGGCTGCCGGCGCCGCCCAGCGCTTTGATTAGTGGTGGTCGCAGTATATTCAGCAGCATCGTGGTCGGCCAATGATGCCTTGGTAGTGCTTCGGCTACGATGGCCGCCCTTGGATGCCCGTCGGCGACGCTTGGTTGGCGGCTTTCTCGACTCGCCTCCAGACATATCGCCAATGTCTGCCTGTGTCGCAAGTGGGCGGTCCTCATCATCACTGACCAATTCCGCCCTTGCTACGGCGGCCTTCCCTGTGTCATCGGCAACGCCCAAATGGCCATGTTCTAAAGCAGAGTCGTCGTCGGTAACTACAATCGCCCAAGCCTGTTTGGCCAACGGCACATCTGGCGAGAGCTCGGTCATGTATCCAACAGCCCCCTGCGTTGCCCGCGACGGTGGAGTGCGCATACCGTATGTTGACGGTCTTGTAGCATTCTCAACAGTACCTCTGGCGTATTCGTGCCCTCCACCAGCGCCTGTGTCGCCCCCTACAAGCTGCGAGATTGACATCATGCCAGTTGGCTCCGCGGGATGAGTGCTAGGGTAGTAACCCTCGACCTCAGTTTCATTGTAATCTCTATTGTAGCGAGAGGACATGGAGTAATCCCCGTAGCGGTCGTATGCGCCATGGTCTCTATCCTGTCCGCGAGAGTCTATTGGTGCATCGGAGAGCAGGGACGTAATGCCAATTCCAGCCCTCCGCCCTGGAGCAGGGCTTCTGTCAGCATACGCACCGCGCTCATCAGCCTATAATTTATAAAAAAAACCAGGATGTAAGCAATCTGGTGAAAATTAGTATACTGTGTTTCATAAACATGAGCAACTAACAGACCCAATAGCATATTTTGCATGTGCTTACATATTGATCCATCTCCGCAGGATGCTTTGGTTCAGAGTCATAGGCAGGGTTTCTCTGAAAGACCTGCGTATGCGTTCCGGAAGCAGGTGAGCGGTAGTCAGCCTCCGTTGGATACGCAGCAGAAACTGGAGTGCGGTGGAAACGCAAGTCTGCTAACCGTTCGCGCATTGCGGGCGAGTCCATTTCTGTACCACGCCTATACGGTGCAAGCTGAGTAGCATCAACCACAGCCGACTGCGGGGCCTGGTACGCTGCATCCACAGGCTGATCCGCTGACGGTGGCATGTCATAAACGTATCTACCCGATGGAGGCGCCGCGTACTTTTGATGTACATGCGGTGTCTGGTTGGGCGACCGCAGTGCTTCTGCATGTCTGTAAGGGGAGTGAGTTGATGGAAGAGCACCCCTCTGCTGGTAGTCATAGCGCCTTTGCTCGTCATAGTATACTGCAGTCGACGAGGGCCGCGTGTACTCGGGTGGTACAACATCCTGCCTGTAGGTGGCTGGCGCTGGATATTCATATTGCTGTCGATAGTAGTACTCGCCAGAAACCCCATCAGGATAGGCGTACTGTCGCCGGTCATTTGCATATACAGCACCGTCATATTGATCCCGCGGATCCCGAGCATTTGGGTCTACATGATCGTGCTCGTACTCGTATCCGTAAGTTGGCTGCTGGGCACGTACTTGATCACGATAGTCGTAGCCATCGCGATAGTCCGCGTACTGTGCCGCGCGACCCTCAGCATATGCATACTGTTGCTGTGGCGCGGGCCGTGCATAGTCATGTTGAGGGTAGTCATAGCCGCCATCGTAACGCGAATATTCGCCATGGCGTGGAATCGGTTGCTGTTGCGGAGGGCTACCAAATGCAGCTCTCTGTTGGTAGGTGGCATCTGTTGCCATATACGACGTTGCTGGGGGCGGAAAGGCGCCATTCTGTTCAAGCACAGGTTCTCGAGCCGCACCAACGCGGCTTTCATCACGGGTAGAAAGAAGGCTGTTTAGGCTATGTGGATTCGCTGGCGAACGGGACATGTTGATGAATAGAGAACCCGACTATACTTTTAAAAGATTGCCGCCCAATTTACTAGCCTGGTAAAATAAGAAGAACAAATCGGCAAAAAAAATATTAGGTAGAATTTAGATGTGGTGCAATATGAAGTATGCGCATACAGGAGGATTATAGTATAAAAAGAAGTCTTCTAAAAGCGCTTCAAAGAGAAAGTGGGGCAAGAAAGCTTTTTTTTTCTGCAGTAACAAAGCAAAGAGAGCCATGGACGCGCAGGATCCCGTCCTTCAAGAGACAAGCTAGAAAAGGACGAATAATAAAATCGCGGGAAATTTGATCTCGCGGTTTGAGGCGTGGATGATGCAGGTGATGCAGGTGTCCCACCTGCCCCTTCCCGCTATTTGTAGTATTTAGTCCCGCCGTGCTCAACTCCTCTTTTGTTGTCAAGAAAGAAATGCTTGAGGGTGCTTGCATACGAGTTTTTTTTACTCTACCCCCCTTCCATCTCTGACAAGAACTATTCTCAAGAAAGGAGGAGTGTCCGCGGCTTTTGGAAAAGAAAAAAGCTGCGCACGCTGCACAGACCGGCTTAGTAACTAAACAGTCTCGGACTGGCCTCTCATGTCTATACGTACCTGATACGTGGATGCCAGACGCGTGCGTATAGCAGTGCCCGCTCGTGCCCTGTACTCTAACGAGACTCAGTTTGAGCGACGTGCTGCAAATTTGACTTGTAATGGGGGTGTGCAATTCTAAACAAACTATCCAAGAGATAGACCGATTTGGAAAGTTATTATTAGTATTTTGCGGAAGAAGAAAAATATATATTGGGAAACCTTCAGAGGATGCAGTGAAGAAGGAAAAGAAAAATAAGGATATTGAGAAATCGATTGAAGGTGACGTTTGGCAAAATCTCCAACAAACTGTTGTGCCTAAATGGGGGGGGGTGTCGGATCGGGTTGCACTTTAGGGGCTTTGACCATGCATGTGTCAGAGGTTTTATTTTCCCTGAAAAAACGGCGGACATGGAAGAGCTCGATTTACTAAATAATATTGCAAGCGCAACATGGCACCAGTAATTTTAAAGACAAACAAATTCGTCGTTAGTCCGGCCCGTCCCCGCTCTGCTTACATTTTTGGATGGTCAGGGTGGCTTCTTGGCATGCTACCAATAATCTGCGAGTGGATTTCTTAGGTGGCTGACCAATCAAATTCTATCCAATGTCGTTAGACATGATGTTCCTTGGCACTTTGCTTGTTAAAAAATGTCGCTTTAATATTTAAGGGTCATGGAGTTTTGAGTTTAGATACTAGTTTTATTATCACCATAGAAAATAAGACGCTGTTGTCTACAGGAACACCCTCCGGCGGCTGGTCTCCAAATCAGCCTTGTATACCCATTCATACTCGCCATTCACTGGATCATAAAGCCCCTTTTGCAGCCAACGCAGTCTAAGCGTGAATCGCGGCCCAATTTCCTGCAAATCGACGCGCTTGCTGTTTTTAAAAACGTAGCGGTGTCTGCGGAAGAATATAAAATCACGCTGGTTATGGAATGTCACCACCTGCCGTCCCTGGAACTCTGGCACCTGTGGAAACAAAGCTGCAAACATCCTTCCAACCGTGTGACCCAGTCGAGTGCTAAACTGATTAAGTATAAGCTCTGGGTAGTGCGATGTTGCTCGGGCATGACCCAAAATCTCCTTACCACCCTTTATACGCGTCAGACGAAAGTGTGCTGTTGGTCCTTCAGGTAAGTGAATCAATGTCACATGTGTGGGTTCCTTGTGGTCTTCAGAAACAACTACTAGATCGGTATACTCTCGGTTATTGCAGAACTGGATGATCTGTTGAAGCGCAAACTTGCTACCGCGTTTAACATATTCTAGGTTCGGCACGACCGACACCAGTTCTTTTACAAAGTTCACTGTCTGTTTTCCAGCTCTAGGTGTAGTTGTCACCAGCACCTTTGGCGCCTGCCCGTTAAAGTACTGCGCGAATTCGTCCTCCTCTTCCTCGTTGGCAACTTCTTCGTCGGCATCTGCAACTACAGCCTCATCAAACTCTCGCGTATTCTCCTGTGTAGCAGGTACATTCTCTCGCAGTCTCGCTTCGCGTAGCTCTGGGTTCTCGGCCTCTTCCTTTTTGAGTTCCTTCCGTCGCAACCGCTTGGCCTTCCCTTTCTCTGTACGCTGCTTCTCATACACCTGGCCGCGCTTGACCTTGTTTTTAATTTCTGATGTTGCGATATTATTCATTGGAGAATATGCGAATGGTTTAAAGCAGCTTAAATGAGAAACCAAAGACAAATTTGCTAAGAAAAACCCAAAGGCAAGTCGACTCCGCATACTTGCAAAAAAAAAATTGTTACATGTTGATCTGCTGATTAGATTGTCACCGCCGACCACCGCTGCTGCCGCCACCGCCAAAACCGCCCATCATCTGCTGCATCATCTCTTGCATATTGCCTAGACCACCAAGACCACCGGCACCAGGTCCACCGCCGCCGCCGCCCATCATCTGCTTCATCATGTCCTGAACGCCACCCATACCACCCATCTGCTGGATCATTTTCTGCATGCCGCCCATGCCACCCATTTGCTTGAGCATATTGGGATTCATTGCACCTGGGTTCTTGGCCATCTGTTGCATGGCAGCAGGGTTCATCTTCCCAAGCATGCCCTTTGGACCTCCCATCTTCTTTACAATCTGGCCAAACTGGCTATGCTGATGTAGGAGTGCCTGGATTTCGACCGGACGCACACCCGATCCCCGAGCCACGCGACGTAGGCGGCTCTCGTCTTCGAAATACTTGCCATCGCTGTTGAGCTCAGCCTCGGTCATGCTGTCAAAGACGCTCATGTAGCTGCGCAAGCGACGCGTGCTTTCATCCGCATCAAAGCCCTTCATCATCTCCGGCGACATCCCAGGGACCATGCCCATCAACTTGCTCAGCGGACCCATTTTGAGAATGTTCTGCAACTGATCGCGCATGTCCTTGAGCGTGAACACACCCTTGGCCAGATTCTTCATCATGTCCTCGTTCTTCTCGAGATGCATATCCTGAACAGTCTCTACTAACCCGCTGATGTCGCCCATACCAAGCATCTTGCTGATAAACGGACGTGCAGAGAACTGGTCCAAATCGTGTACATGCTCGCCAGTGCCAATGAACACAATTGGGCTTCCAGTCGCAGCAACAGCGCTAATAGCACCACCACCTTTGGCGTGACCGTCCATTTTTGTTATGATAATCGACCCAATATCCACCGACTCCTTAAACGCGCGAGCCTGCGAGTCAGCAGCCTGACCGATTGTGCCGTCCATCACAAAGATTGTGTTGTCTGGTTTGATGGCGGTAGCGATCTGCTCCATCTCAGCGAAAAGCTCAACCTCCTGTTTGTGTCGGCCACTGGTGTCGACAATGATCAGTTCAAACTTGCTGTCCTTGAACTGGGCCACACCATCCATGGCAATCTGCACAGGATCCGCCTCTGCGTAGCTTCCGTAGAAAGGGATGTGCGCACGCGCCGCATTCTGCTTCAGCTGGTCAAACGCGCCTGCACGGAAGGTATCTGCGCAGACAAGCCCGACCTTCATACCCTTGCGCTTGTAGTATGCAGCTAGCTTTGTGCATGAAGTTGTTTTGCCACTGCCCTGCAACCCGACAAACATGATAACATTTTGCTTGCCCTTGCGCGGCTTCCATGGCTGTACGCCGGGGTCTACTAGGCTGCAGAGCTCATCAAAAACTGCCGTCTGAATAACCTTGCGCTTATTGCCACTTGTGGCCAGCGCATCCATGTCTACTCGTTTCTTGACATTCTGCCGCAGCTTGTGTACCAGCATTACATTGACATCAGACTCGAGCAGTGCCCCGCAAATCTCTCGTAAAAGTGCATCTACCGCTTTCTCGTCGATTACTGGCTCTTTTGACAGCGCCTGGAGCGCACTATTGATGCGTGTCCCAAGCTCATTCAGCACCATTCTCCTGCTAGTTCAACTGGAGTATAAATGATAAGGTGAAAATGTAAAATAAAAATAGAATTAAGATAGCACCAAAAATGCAGAGCAAAGCCAAGAAAAGAAACCCATTCAAAGCCTTGTACGAAACAGTGTCTACCTCCAATCACGTACCACGTGACAAGACAGGCATCCTAAATGGCGGCACTGCGTACAACAGTGCCACCGATCCACTGGCCCCTGGGGCGCTTCGAGAAGCCAGCAGCCCATTCGTCGCTGTCGACAGTCTGCCTGACATCGTAGACCGTGGCGCCACGTACAATGGTTTGGTGTACCAACCCGTTGCAAAGGCGCTCCTGATAAGGCGTCAGCTTGTTGCGGAAGTGCAGCTTGTCCACAGTGATGTGGTTCTTCTCTTCAGGGTCCCAGACAACAAAGTCAGCATCAAGGCCAACGGCAATCCGACCCTTGCGGTTGGCAAGGCCCGAGTGCGCAGCAGTGCCTTCACAAACCAGCCGCACGACGTCCTGCAGACTCAAGCCGCGCTTCCGGCCCTCGGTCCACAGCAGTGGCAGACCAATACCGACCGAAGCAATGCCGCCCCAGGCCTTGACAAAGTCACCCTCGACAGCGTCCGCACCGAGATTTCCGCCGCAGCATGGGTGCAGCTTCAAGTCAGGCGTACAGGGCGAGTGGTCAGAGACCACAATATCGATGGTACCGTCTAGAACAGCGCCCCACAGCAAGCTACGGTTGGCTTCATCGCGGATCGGCGGGCAGCACTTGTACTCGGTGCTACGCGAGGGAACGTCCTCCGAATTGATGGTCAGATAGTGGAAGCATGTCTCAACTGTCAGCGGCAGACCCTCAGCCTTGGCCGCGCGAATTGCTGGAAGCGCATCGGCTGCAGACAAGTGTACTATATGGCAAGGGACGTGCGGTGCAAACTCGCGGCACATTTTGATAACCAGATCGATAGCCTTGACTTCCATATTTGGTGGGCGCGAGTTAAGGAAAGTGCCGTAATCCGTCGGATCCTTCGCACCATCCACCGTAGCGCCCGTGTCCATTTCCGCATGGAAAAGCAGCAGCCCATTTTTCTTCTTGAGCTCAGTCATTGCGGTGCGCAGCTGGTCCTCGTTTACCGGCGGAAATTCGTCAACGCCGCTGTCGCACAGGAAGCACTTGAAACCGCGCGCGCCAGCCTCGAGCATTGGAACAAGATCCGCTGCATTACCCGGTACGACACCTCCCCACGTACCGACGTCAACCCACATGCCGTCCTTGAAGCTCTCGCGCTTCTGGTCATACGCGTCGACTGTGACCGTCGACGGGATGCAGTTCAGCGGCATATCGATGATGGTTGTGACGCCACCGGCTGCTGCTGCGTGCGACGCTGTGACTACGCCCTCCCATTGCGTGCGCCCCGGTTGGTTGATGTGTACGTGCCCGTCTACAATGCCTGGCATCAGCAGCCTCTTGCCCGCATCAAACCTGCCCGCTGCTGGCTGGTACTCCTTCTCAATCCGCGATACCTTACCTGTCTCGTCGACGTATATTGTGGCTGGTCCGACATCTGTAGCAGAGTCGAGAAGCACATGCAACCCTGTGAACGCTGTTTCCTGGCTCATCACGACAATGATAGCAAGCTAGTATTATGGACGGACCTTATTTAAAATCTTGATGTGTATGGAAGACGCCTTGAACAATAGAGCAGCGTAAAATCGAAAATGGAGCTGAAGATGCGCATGTAAAGTGCGGCGAATTTTAGACAACCCCCAGTCCTCCATTAAATACAGCGCGGAGTGCATTCTAGTAAACTTCTTGTGTCCAACTTTGAAAAGGAAGAATTTATGAGAGACTGTGCTCGCTCTTTTGTACTTGGTCGCTTTGGTCGTTCTTTAAACGTTTATTTGCGCCCTTCCGTTCAAGCCATTCATGATTCCGCTGTTCGACAGGGGCTGCACGTCTGCGCTTGACAATGGGGACATACCGCTTTATATTGCGGACTATGCCTCCTCCCAGAATAGACGATGTCTGCACGCGCTGGTCGGCAGTCTCAATACCCACAAGACAATTGGACCACATATCCATCTTCGGCTCCGAGCTATCAACGTTATCCGGCTCAATTAGCGCAGGAACCTCTGTCGTGCGCAGGCTGTGTAGTAGTGCACTGCAAAGTACCGATCGTGTGTTCAATTGTCTCCAAGTCCGAAGTATTGAGCGGTCGATCGTGGACATGCTTTGAAGTTCTTGGCCAGCGCTGCGTGTGTAGTTCCACTGCACGTCGCTTTCATTGAACGCACAGTTGGCCAGCACCAACGGCATATCGCAGGCCATCTCGTACTCGGGCTTACCATTTATGGTGGTGACATCCAACAGTCTGTCGATTATATCGACATCCTCTAAGCCTTGACCAACTGCAAAAAGCATCGCTACCATGCAGCGCACCTGATGCCAGAGGAATGCTGTGCCTCGAAGCTCCAACTGCCACCACCGGCCTTCGGGGCTAGCGGAATCTCCAACATAAGGTACCTGGGACGGCACCGGAACAATTCCAATATCCATTATTGTCCTTTCAAAATTCGTTATTTGCTTTGCTGGGTCCAGGCGGCAAAAGTTGCGAAAGTCATGTGTGCCGAGAAATTTGCGCGCAGCTATCTGCATCGCCTCAATGTTGAGCCCCTTCTCGCTAAAGAAGTACTTGTAGAACCGAGATGTACACGAGAATCGCGCGTTAAAGTCCATACTTACTGGCGACCACGCCAATATGCGGATTTCTGGTGGAAGATGCTTGTTTAACATGCTCGCGTAGGGTAGCTCGCCCTCAATAGGCGGTAGCAGCACTGGCTTGCTGTCATTAAAGATGTCGCGCGTCACAAGCTTACTCTTCTCGCCGCCTTCCTCCGCAATTGCCTCCAACTCCTCCTCGGTAATAAACTTTCCTGATGATCGAACGTACAGGGAAATTACCTGTCCAAAGCTGCTGACCCCTCGGTCGGTCCTGCCGCACCGTGAATAACCACATGTAGACTCGCTCACAATAAGCCCACAGCTCGCCATAGCCCTGAATAGCACTCCTTCTACGGTTGGAAACTGTTCATCGAGCTTTTGCTTCTCAGCCGATTCGAGCACGTTTCCCTGCCGTGCCAACCCGTAGTAGGGCCATCCAAAGTAGCTGAACTTCAATGCGATCTTGCGCTTTGGAAGCTTGCCAAAGTCAAAGGTCGCTCGTCGTATTCTGCCCTTACGTGGTGGAGTTGCCTCCATTTCTTCCTCTGCCGCAGCCCCTGCGATCTCGGGCATTGTACTTACAGATCTCGACGACATTGTTTCCGTCCCCTGTTCTTGTTGGGATTCTCCAGAAGGATCGAGTCTTTTTTGATCGGTTGCGACCTTATCCAATTCCCTCAGCCTCGCAACCAATGCCTCCTTAGTCCAGTCTTCGTAGTCCATTCCTGGCAGTATACCCTCTATCACTCGGTCACCAAGACTATGCACAGAACGTCTAAATAATCCCTTTAAATATATGCCTGCTATGAAACTCTCTTTGCGCGCTCTCCACAAGGAGGACAGATTCCGCATGAACTATCAAAGAATAAAAACAAAGTTTGACATGGAATCTTAAACGCAACGCTCTGTGGCTACTCAAAAAAAAAAAATTAAAAAAAAGGAACACTTAAGGAATCGACAATGGCTATCGGCCCGCGATGCTTATGGCGCGTTTTTTTTTGATTGATTGAGCAACAGCATATGCAAAACTTTTGTAGCAACCCGTCCACACAGGCAGAAAACAACACCATTTTGTCTACCGAGGATATACTGAAGATTGATATAGAAATCTGAAATAAGAAAAGCCCATGTATCAAAAGTTCTTGGGGGTTGTACGTGGGATCGGGCGTTTGGTAAAATGTGGTACCTTGTGCACACTCTTGCGATGGTTTTTTGCTGTCCGAGAGAAAGTCGTGTATTTGTCCCGTGGAAGCATCTCGTTCTCTCTTGGTAGATCTTTTATAAGGTCAAGCTGTTTGCATTGAACTCCAGAAGCCATGAGTGTGTCAATGACGCCGTCGACTTCGCGCAGACGCTTGCGAACATTGGCTTTGCGTGTTTTGCTCATTCTCCATGGAATCCGCCAGGCGCGCCCTCCAAATGCCGCCAACGTAGGTCTGAATGCTCCCACAGACAAGCCAAACATTATAACTGTTTCCTCCCTGTCCTAACACAATATAAAGGCGAGGGCTTAATTTAAGAGCTAAGCGTGAACGAGTGTGGCAGAAGAGGTGCTACTTCAAATGGCAAGAGACAGCCAATTTGCCTGCTGCTATCAACACGATTGATCTAAGGCGCTGATTTGATCTGCAACATTTTCCATGGGGTCAGGGTGTGGTGGAAAGGAGGTTTAAAGCAGAGCACGAGACATCGACGTGGCCATTCGTTCTTTCTCAGTCTCCTGTTCATCTCCAATTTACAAATAAAGGTTCGTATCCAACGCTCCGCTGCACATCCACTTATTCATCGTGGCTGACACATCTATTGCATTCACCTGTGGATACGCGGGGTGGAGCTAATTTCGCATTTGCATTGGATGGATTCGATAAAGACGGATTGAGCGCATCCATCGTTGTATCTACATCAATAGCGTTAAAATCTGTCGCTAACACCCTTTTACTTTGAGTTGGATATTACCACCACGATTACTGTAGATGAGAGCAAAGTGGAAGAAGAAGCGCGTCAGACGCCTAAAGCGCAAGCGCAGAAAGATGCGTCAGCGCTCCAAGTAAACTCTCTTGCGGACATTTGACTGAATTCTTACGCTAATTTCGCATTCGAGAGTGGGATTGAGATGTTGTCACTTGTTATTTAGCAGACCGAGTTGTCCAGACATGGGGGGTGTATTACGAGCACCTGGCTTGTCTGTTTTTGGATTTCTTTAAGGCTCTCAAGGAGTGAAGTGCACCGGGCGCTATTTGGGTTGCGTTTTTTTATCAGCCCTTTTTGGTGACCGAGCGGAGTGCGTAATGTTCCACACAGGGTGTGTCGTCACGTCGGTTCTTATTTTACTTTTGCGGCATTTGTTGACGCTTCTTAGGGGATTATATTTTAGAGAGCAATGCTGTCGGTTAAGGGTGTGAAATAGCACACCTCAGCTTTGGGCCTTTGATTCTGCCATAGCATGTGGTCTTTTTACTTTTACTTTTTTATGCCATGTTTTTTAGCGTTTGTTTCGATTAAATGCGACAGCTTTAAAGTCCTTTAACCATTTAGCTGCTAAGATTTTGATTAACCAGAAGTTAAGTTGAGAGAGTCGTCTACTATATTTTGGCAGAAGTCGTTACGGCGGTATTATGAAATTTATGCAATGCTTTTGCGTTGAAGGTGAGGGCGTCGTTTGCGCATGGATAGAGAGCACCTTAGCGTTGGTGTTGGGGTAGGAAGCAGCTGAAGGCAATTACCTCTATCCTGATACATGGGTAACAACGACAGTATTGGCAGTGAAGGCCAAGGAACCGGAGTTCTAGTGCATTGCACTATTTTACAGCATTTTACAGAATGCCGGAACTGATCTACGCCTTGACAGAACACGATACTTTCAAACAACTTCTCTATGTCTCTCAAGTGCGAGCACTTGTGGATTTAATGGATGTATTGTGGGCGTATTTAACTATTAATGTAAAACTGATACTAATGTGCAATAGTTTTCTGCCGTTTCACTCGTTTCCATCGCTTACGCTAATGCCACTGCAAACCACACCACCAACGACTCCTCTACCCACTAGCAAACAACGCCCACACCCACAACGCAAACGCACTGCCTGATTGGCCTAAACCCATCTTTTCAACTCCCGCCGAAATAACCTTATAAATGCTATAATGCTTTTGCAAAAAAAAATAGTTTAACGCAACGGTATTTTTGACATTCTTCTAGATGGACTGTAATAATACTGGGGGCGAATTATCTGCTATGTGGAATGGAGTTATAGAATACCTCAAGACGAATCCAGCAAACGCTAGCGAAAATAAGGCACATCCATCATATGTTCTAGATCTATCAAATACACAACGAGATCTAAACACTAGTAACTCTATGGATCTGGCGATTCTAGCTGGTGGAACCACATTACTAAGTACATTAAGAAGAAAAAGAGACATTATCACGTTCCCCGATAATGATGGCAATGTCGATAACAATATGGATGTTGACCTGACTGGCAGACTATCCGATGAAAGGGTGGATCGTTCGCATGAATGGGCTATAGATAAACTCCATGCATTTTCACGCAACGATGCAATGGATACTAGCGAACTCTCAGATGTATGGCGGCTTCCTGGCGAAAATTTGGCAGAACTTTGTGGCAGGCACCTGCTGTTGGATGAACATACTGATTTGGCATTTGCCCAGTTCATTAACACAATAGTGACTGATGCAAGAGTAAGTCTTGAGAACCAGCGCATCATTCTGCGTCGCATCTCCTCAAGTAAATGGTTTACAAATGGCGAGGCTATTCCAGCAGTGATACATAGTCAGATAGCCAGTCTTCTACTCCATCACTCGGAAGCCATTGTCGGCGGGTTGGTGTTGCCATTATTGGAGAAACCCGAACAACTGTTGCAGCCATCGGCAAGCATGATAGCAAAGGTCATCAGAATGGAGATCTCTGTGGAATCACAGGAGATTATTTCCAGCACACTCGCCATTGCTGCGGGTACCATGCCGCAAGCATTTGATGAGACAATGTTTCAAATTATGGAGGCTCTGGTTACCAAAATGCCTGCAGACAGAGTATCCGCAAAATGGAGCAAGTGCTGGATCGAGATCCTTCACCACATTGTGCCACAACGAAAGGACTCAAAGAAACTGAGCGCATTGATTCTACAAATTGTCAATAAGTTTGGCAATCATCTTGAGCCTGGCGAACTGGACCAGATCGCCCGCATGGCTACAATCCTGTCTACTTCACTGAAAAGGGCCATTGCGGCAGCGGTGAAGCGTAAGCAAAAGGGCTAGCATATTCCCATACAAGCTTGTTTAGGTGATCGGGATAAATTTTTCTTGCGGCTGAACATGGCGAAATTGATTGTTGTTTTGCGTTTACTGGGTTGGGCACTGCGCATTTATCCATTTTATTTAGCGTCTGCCATGGACGGGCGGACGGGCGGATGAACAAGCTGGAGAATGAATTTTAATATAAAATATGTAAACATAATTATAATATATGCCCTTCTGAGCAGTCTATCGATTCAAGCTCTTCCAAGAAGCAACCGGCCATCAAGCAGACAGTTACCTGCTATGGTTTTCTCTACACTCCAATCTCAGGCATGGGAATCGCGATACTGCCGCTGTTGTAAACTTTCGGCACATTCTATTCAGCCTGCGTGAGGGTAAGGGAATTCCAGAGCGTTTCCAGCGCGAGAATACTACTAAGTCTCCTGCTGAACAGTCGAAGAAGACCACAAAGCACCGCAAGAAGAGCACCAAGGAGCCCAAGACATAAACATCACAACCTTCCGGGGAGTCACCACTGTCCTAAACCGCTTAACATTTATTATTGTTGATTTTGCTGAGAATTTGTAAAGGAGGAAAGGTTAACATAAAAATTATCGTTTTAAGCTATGCACGCACCCTGCGGTCCTGCATTGAAGAGCTCTGATGGACAGGAGTATCAGGCGCAGTATTCGAGCGTTCCTGGGTTTGCGTAAGCAGCTCCCGCAGACGCCGGACATGAGTTTCGTACTGGTCACTTTGTTCTGCCTCAAGAAGGCTATTAGCGCGTCCAGCGCCGAGAGAAGCTGCCTGGCCATTGCCGCTGTAGACAAATCCAATCATGCGACAGTAATCTTCAAACGAAAACAAGGCACCGTGTTCTGCAACGTGCTTAAGAATCCCGTCAGCACCAAGGTCATAGAGCTCGTAAAACCGACGGGCCTTGTCCAAGCCGCTTTCCTCCGGAAGGGCAATATTGGTGAGATTCTGTTGCAATGCAAGAACATTGCGGACCATCTTACTATTGCCAGCACTGTTGAAACTCTTGATGTGGCGAGTGTTTGTGATCAAGATATGAGCCATCAAAACTGATATGCCACCAAATACAAGACTCAGCTTGTTTGCAGGCAGACATGCTTCCATCTTTTCTTCAATAGTCGATATATCGGCGTTTAGCGCCTGGATATATGGCTCAGGCTCCAGCGCCTCGCTGTCGAGTTGATAGTCGCCTTCGCGCATGGCAAGATCTAGATAATGGATGCAATGCGTGCGCACTTCAATGCGCAGTACTATCAGACATTGCACGGACAACGAGAGATATCGGTTGACAACTCTGGATTTGTCACCTTCGTGGCGTTTGAGCAGCGCAGTCGACGTGGGGCCGTCATGCCGACCTAGCACAGTGGTGCGGTCTGCAGAAATGTTGTTAAGCTGTACCAGTAGCCATTCGAGTGTCTGATGTAGTTGCGCAATAGACACCAACCGCTTAACATCGAATATAAGCTCGTATGGGTTCAACGAGCGATCGGTCTTCAGAACCTCCTCTTGGCGGATCTCTTTGTCAACATCTGTAACAGGGTCCGAGCGTGTCCCAGCCGTAAATCGTTTGAGCTTGCGATCAAAGATCATCTGCATCTCAAGGTGTTCGGACCATTTGACACTAAGATACATCTGGTTCTCAGGAGAGCGGACAGTATCACGAAACAGTTCCAGACACTTGTCATAGTATCTCAATGCAAGCTGGAACAAAATTCCCCAGTTCTCGCCTCTAAACGTATCCAGATTGTTAAGGAGTGTGCCAAAGTCGCGCAGCAATGGTACAACAGCGGCTGCGCTGCGGAATATCGGTCGTCCACCAAAGTATGTGTTCAGATCGATATCAAAGGCATCGCTGGCAGAGACTATCGAGTCAAACATCCGCATAGCCTGAGCCTCTGCATGTGGCAAAAATACCTTCTTGAAGAATAGGTGTAGAAACTCGTCGGCATCTGCTTCGCCGGTTGTTGATAGCTGCCCTGTTGGCGTTGGACTGACAGGAGACATCTCGCCTATTATACTGCGCCGCACAGAAGGAGACATAATTGCATTGGGTGATCCTACTGCACTTGGACCTAGCATCGATGCAATGCGCTTTGCAAACTTTAGCGACATATTGAGCAAGGTCGGCGCATGGTCAATGTTGGGCTCTACTAGCAGCTTGTGCTGCAGACTGTTCTGCTGGTCTGCGTACTCATCGATTACTGCTGGTGTAGTAAGCTCCTTCTTGCGATCTGGTACCGAGATAGTGAGGTCCTGGAAGTGGCTCTCAATTTGCGAGTATAGTGACTCGACAGTTTCCGAAATTTCGTCGCTCTTTTCCATGTGAAACAGGTCCCTGACACCTGTATTCATATTGCTGCTATTATGCATAATTTCTAATGCTCCATTCATCTGCGTATCCTCCACAATTAAATAGTCCTTAAGTAGAGCGAGTATTTCTGTCTTTATCGCTTCCCAGACATCGATTATAATGTATGGCCTATTGCGACGATTGGGTGTATTTGGCGAGATAGGGGATGTAAGCGAATAGCGTTCATTGCGATCGAGGTGATGTACAACATCCAGCACATAGTCATGGTACTCGAGCACAGCCTCCAATCGTGCAAATAAAATCCTCGCAAAGTCAAACAACACCTCACGATCAGTGTCTTGTGCCAGTAACTCATCCTGATCTGCCACCTTGGATTTATTGATTAGCGCCTGATTGCGCTCCTCGACCTCGCTCACAACACCGTCAATCAGTCGCGACAGCTCCAAGCTGATAGAGCTCTTGATCTCTTGCATGGCCTCATTAATGCTGTCCAAGGTAACTAAACTCTCAAGAAGAGTCTCAACGTATGCAAATGAGTCAGCCTCGGGATTGGCCTCGGTGTCGTCGCCAAGCTCAACGGTCTTGTTCGCTTTTCGTGCTCTCCTGATCCTCTGTTTCCCAGGTCGATCGTTCTTTGATTGTGGCTTCCGTTCTCCACTGCCAACAGCAGAGGTGCTGCTATCCAGGCTGCCATCACCATCTTCCTCACCCTCAATGCCTGTCTTGCGCTCGCAATAAGGACTTTTCAGG
Organism: Coemansia sp. RSA 988; assembly: GCA_027577275.1. Lineage (NCBI taxonomy): Eukaryota > Fungi > Kickxellomycota > Kickxellomycetes > Kickxellales > Kickxellaceae > Coemansia > Coemansia sp. RSA 988. The sequence goes on along the minus strand of JANBQQ010000088.1, from coordinate 937 downwards.
TAAATATGGTTGTGTAGCTCATCAATAATCTTTTGCTGCAGATCGCTCTTCTCCTTCTCTAGCTGCTGTCGAAGCCCAGATAGAGCCTCGATGGGATCGAGTTCTGGATCACCTACAAATTGCATATCCTGTACCAGCTTCCCAGCAGCAGTCAGGAACTTCTTCTCCTTTATGTAAACCGAGATTTCCTCGCGGACCTTCTTCACTTCCTCGAAACGTTTGAGCACAGCCACAATGGCACCCAGCTGGTTACTCTTAGAGTACAGCTGGTCCAAACTTCCTCGTTCTTCAAGAAACATCCGGCGCACCTTTTGAAGATTGCCCTTCACTAGGTTCACGGAACCTGACGCGTCCTGGATCCGCTCATGCAAGCCGCTAAAAGTAAGAATAGAATCGTTGAACCCGCCATAATACTCGTTGACTATACCATCCAGCGAGTTGTTGAGCTCAAAGTACGAGTGCTGAAACTCGTCATAGCTTTTCCCAAGCGAACTCCTATCCATCATCTGTAACGCCAGCGCAACCGGGTTAAAGTCGGCTCTCTTTATGCCGTCAAGACTGCGTGGAATCTGCCATAGCGCATCTACAACGAGTACGACCATGATATATTTAATGTCAAAAAATACCATTTGACTATTTTTTTCACCTTAACTGTCAGATGCACAACGAGACCTACCCTCTGCCTGCCGTAATGCTAACTCCTTGCGCTCCTCTTCGCTGGCCGCTTCTGGCTCGGAGGGCGGGCGTGTGCGATGGCTTTGTCGTGACCGATACATTTCTTGTCCCTTCGATTGAAATCCTCAGTTATTTTTTTTCACAATAAGACCTTTTATATTCACCAAAAAGGGGAGTTTACTTGAGTTTCATGAGAAGAATAACGATTTTGGTAATCTCAGAATCACCCCCATCTGAAATCTAACGAGACAGTCGTCGTCAA
>JANBQQ010000087.1:0-39417 GCA_027577275.1 Coemansia sp. RSA 988 | reverse complement strand
TACGCACACACATTGTCTCTTAGAACGCAAAACACAAGACCACTTGCTGCCAAAATATCCTTGACCAACGCAATTATTAATTATTTTGATGTGCCAATAGTTTTTTAAAAACAGTGTAAACGTGATGACTTTTTTTGCGAGCAATACAAACAAAATAATAGAAAAATTATGCTATTCTCAGAATTTCCTATCTAGACAAATGGGTGTATCAAAGAAGAAAGTTGAGAATAGAACTAGTCGTATCTCCCATTGCCTGAATAAAGGTGCCTATTTCTGCGCTTCATTCTGCGTCTTTTTCTATGTCTTTTTTGATGTTTCTCCCTGTGTCTCTTACTCCGCAAGGTTAAAGATCTTTTCTTAATACATACGCGCCCTTTCACGGGGTTGGGCTTGCTTGGCGACTCAGAGCCTGATTTGTCTGTATCTGATAAAGTACTGTCATCTTGGGAGTCTGTAGATCCATCGTCTGTAATATCCTCATGGCTATCGCTGCTTGTATCAACAACAACACCGCTATCACCACTAGCAGATTTATATAAGGCAGGGCCTGGAATAATATAGCCACTGTTATCTTCTTTACGAGCATATAATATGCCTGGGTCATCTGGTTTGTATATGCCAGGAATAGCTACTCCATCTGGAATAATATTACCACTACCAGTTACTTGAATCTGGGCACAGTTGGGATAAAATTGAGCGCCATTTTCTCTGCGAGCACCATGCAAAGCAATTATCTCAGTCCTCATAAGATATTCCCCTGCTCTGAGATCGGCAGGTATTGTTACTTCCAACTTTCCCTGATTTGCAATTAGCTTATCAGTGCACCACTGTTTGGTACTGGAATCGTAGCCATTTTCGTATATCTTAAACCACACATCACCTTTACCATTACTTTCCTTTGGTGCCATGTATACTAAACACGGCCCTACGTGAGATGCTGATATTACGTCGCTGGGGCTGGCTTTCTTGTTTCTATGGTATTCGATAGTAACTTTGGACCCAGCTTGTGCTGGACATGACTTTACTGAAGAACCAGACATATCACTAGTTCGACATACCAAATCAGCCGATGATGTACTTTCAACCGGAAAGTTTGGATTAGACCACCACGGAAGTATGCATTCGCCGATGTTGTGAGTAGTTCCATCTGCTGTAATTGTTGTCAAAATAGTGTGTCCGCGAACAACGCATAGCAGTTGTGCCAGCACAACCACTTTCTGTAGTAAACCCAACATTTAAGTTTGTAGTACTTTTAGCGAGCACAGAAAAAAAAACACAGCATACTACTCTTTAGTTTAGAAGCAGACAATGATTCTTAAGTGTATGACAGAATTAAACGACCAAGAGAGAGAGTTTATGTAGCATTCGCGATAGACTAACTTATAATAAACGCATGCTAGCAAGGTCTAATGGACTGCCTATTATACACAGCGCTTTTTTTGTAGTGTTAAAATATTTTAATAGCTAATAAACTCATCGTGACCAGAGCCCAAGGCTTGGCTTTCTTTTTATATCCTTCAATAATATGTACGTCTTTATTTCAAAAGAGATGCATACGTAATTGACACCAATAAACAATGTGACATACTTCCCCTCAGCCGATAGTCCCGGGACCTGCAAAAATATTTCCTTTGTTGCTTTTAAAGATGAAGAAAAAAAGAGCAAACAGCCACTGATCATATTTGGATTGTAGGTGTGCGATCGACTTTGATGGAGGGCAGCTCTAGGAACACATCGCATCCGTATCCTTCCAAAGAAATAATGTTAAGTGTTCCACCAAAGTATTCTGCATAGATTTTTGTCATTGGCAGACCGAATCCTAGGCCAGAGACCATATTCTGGTCAGCCATCGATGTTGTGCCATCAGCAGCATCAGGAGTCTCTTGTCGGGGATCGTCTGTGCTGTTGCGTCCAAAAGTAGTGAATGAATAATCAAATACTTTATTGTGGATCCTGCTTGGAATTCCGCCACCCCTATCCCGAATACGGACGGCAACCTTGCCGGCTCCTTTGGATATGGTAATCGCCACTGGAGAAATTTCCGATTTGGTATTTTCTGCCATTCGCAGTGAAGCATGAAAAGCGTTTTTAAGGAGCTCTGTAAGCATATAGTCTAGGTGACTTGGGATATAACTGAACTCAATATCGGTCTGTCCGTCAACAATAAAAGAGGGAGAGTCGCCAAAAGACATATCGCACATGGCTTGCACGCCTTGAGCACATACTTGAACAATATTTGCCAGCCGAATCTTGCTATCAACAATTCCCTTATAGCGATTCTCCACTTCAGATAGCTTAGAGTCGCCATCTTTGGAAGCCTGAAATTGGTCGTATAGGGCAAGATGCTGACTGGTTATAAGTCTTAGACCAATGCGCATTTTGATAAGCTGATCTAGAAATTGACATCGATCACCATTACCAAAGTACCGACGACATTCGTAAAATCCTCTCGCTATCTGCGACATAATATCTTTCAGAGACTTTGATTGTCGGGCTAACATTTTAATAAATTCATGCTCGTCTGATAGCGACTTGACCATTGGAAACTGTTGAGACTCTTCAAAGTTTTGGTAATATACCTGATAAGCGCTGTTGATATGTGGATTGATATTGACAATATATGGGAGCCTTTGGAATAGCTTTACTCGCTTTGCATAGCGCACTGGTCGTTCGCGGCACAGATACTGTGCATTCTGCAACAGTTTTTCGCATGTCGATGGCGGCTGGCATATCTCAAGAAGTCTTTGTAGGGTTACTGGTTGTTGGTCCATTGCCGCATAACAATCAATATCCTCCGAGTAAAACGATGGCTCTACTGATGTCTGCTCGCTTCGTATATTTGTTGCAGCTTGGTGTATTGTTAATGCCTGGTGACGTGTTGTAGCTGTTGATCTCTTAGCTCTTGTAGATTCATTTGGTGCAATAGACTGATTGGTAGATATTTCCCACGGAGTGGCAGAACCAAGCATTGAAATAGAGCTTGTACCAATCTGTGCACTACAGAATCGACGATGTTGCTGTTCTATAGAGCGAATCAATACCAACGTTGGTCCAATGTTGGCTTGAAATGGCGCTATCCGCGCCAGTGCTCGCGAAATAAGCGCCATCTGGTAATTTTTCTTGCAGATTTTGCCGTCTGTATATATCTGCTAGACAGCTGATGGCAAAAGCTTGAGAACAATAAAGGAAGTGGAATATAACGACGAGGATAAGTAAAAGAAGCCGGGGCAGAGTAGCGATATGAACCTCCCCTGTTGTTTGTGTAACACCCAAATTCATCTCTGTGCATTGCATAAAATTTTCTGGAAAAGCCTTAAAAGCAGCAAATGGTAAACTGTTCATGCAGCAGAGGCGAATAAAAAAGAGGTTCTCCTAGACCAACAAATAAAAACGTTCACAAGAAAGCTGAATGCTTTTGCTCAAGGCATCCACCTCAATCTCCACGCACATCTCGTCTTCCGTCTTCGATCAATGCATCAATCTGAACCATAGTGACAGCAGGTTTGTTCTCGAGAAAATTCGAGTTCATAACCTGGCCAATTGCTTTTCCAGTCGCGCTTGATATCCATGACACATATTCACACTCTCACGACTTCATCTATTGGCACATTGACTCTGTGCAAGTTTTTTTTTTTTTGGATAATGCCAATGATTTTCTGTGTCGGGGCATTTGCAATTCTTAGAAGTCGGTGAACCATCGGATCCTTCAGTTGTAGGAGCGGCAAAAGGATCTGCACATACAATTCGTGAATATTCTACTATGTATTCATATGGTTCACCAAAACCGACTTCCTCCTCAAAACCTTAGGGTGCCAAATATGAAATTATCTTGAAGTGGTGTATTTTTCTTGAGCCAGATCCATCGGGATCCATCAGACCCTAGGTGGTTAATATTGGTCTCATCAAAAATAAAATATGACATGTTTCCAATCTCCAATAGTCTATGATTTATACATTCTGGCAAACTTGAGTCGGTGGGCCCAGTGTCTACTAGTGAGCTTAGGGGTTTGCTTCTTTGTAGTATCGTGTAAACCCAGTTGCTTTAAGGCTTTTCGTGCAGTGGTAGCAAAATAGCGGTAAGTAATTGGCCTTGAGAAAAAATCCGAAGTGCTTTAGGGACACTATCGACTCCACCGATGATCAATAACTTGACTAAGATGCGCAGATTTCTAGCAGTGAGAGTAGATGGTCGACCACGTTTATGTCTATTGATGCTTGGGCGATGTTTTGTGTATATGGAACTAATAGTAATCAGGGGGGCTCCAGTTTGGAAACTTACAATTCTTGCATGGAAAAGGCCACCATCAAACAGATGCAGGATCTGGTTCTGAAGAAGATCAAGATTACATCTCATGATCTGTAATAAAATGAATAACAAATCAATTTCAGTGAAAATGGTTGAATGCAATTACTACTTCAAAAATAGCATGTCATTAAAATTTAAGAAATATTTATGTAATATTAAGGTCTGTAGCCAGAGGAGTATGTCCCAAAAATCCGCATTAAAATTGTCAGAGTATTATTGAAAACGTTGATTCAAAATAAAATGCATTGTAGCCAGTACCATTAAAACCAACATTGTGACTACTGCTAAAATGTATTATTAGCTTTTGTCCATGGTTGCTATGGACAGCGATCCAATCAACAAAAAAGAAACCAAAAAATTGCTTTGACTGATTATATGCCCACTACATGTTTTTCAATATAAAATGGCCATGTATTGCAGCAAACAAAAAACATATTCAAATGATCAAGTAAACTAATACTCAAAGCAGACGATGAATAGTGTTGGCATCAACCAAATGATCAAGGTTATCCAATTGAGCCCACCACTTGTATAAGAAATTCTTATCAATAAGATTAAACCAAGGAGTGAGTTTAGTACCAGATTCCTCAGCAGAATCAATGAAAGATTTGAGTTCCTCCATAGAAACATATTTAGTATCTTTGACCTCATTAACACTAGGGTCCAACTCGACATCAGCCTTAATAAACAAAATATAATCAATCTCATGTTCACCCCACATTCCATCCGATGGAGAAAGATAGTGAATTCTCGTCAAGTACTTGAACCTCTCCAAAGGCACCTGCTCTGGTTTAATACCCAATTCATGCTGAAGTTTGCGCTGTGCAGCTCTCTTTACTCCTAATTGCTCGTGCTCTACCAACTCAGACTCGGTAGCTAGTGGATGAGAGCAACAGGTGTTGGTCCAGTGATCTGGGAAAGTTATCTTTTCAATCGCACGCTGCTGTAGAAGCAACTTGTTCTCGGAATTAAAGAGAAAAACTGAGAAGGCACGATGAAGCATTCCCTTATTAATGTTTTCCATTAGATGACTCTGTTTCTTGCTTACAGCACCGATTGCTTTATCGTTGTGGTCAAGCTGAATGCACATTTCTCCCATCAGTCGCACCTGTTCCTCATCATATTGACTCAAGTCAAGCCCCTTGCTACTGTCCACAGTGTTGGCAACGACGTCCTCAACCATTGTTATATTTTGGTTCAAAAAAATAGTATATGTTGTTATTTGTTGTAGAGTGCAGAGACGAAAGTATGAATGTCAAAACAAAAAAAGGAAAACCGACTTCTTTTTCGAAGAAAAACAAGATCAATCAGACCAACAGCTTTCACGCCTTTGTGATTGTAGAAAAATCAATTGCAACCAGAAAAATTTAATCAAAGGATGAGAGACTAAGAGATTATCTACTTTGCAGCTCTGACAACAGCATCAATAGCCTTGGCCACATAATCGACATTGTTTGAGTTGAGGCCAGCAACAGAAATACGACCATCGTCAGTAAGATACATGTGGTATTGGTTTCTCAGTGTCGCGACTTGGTCCTTTGATAGACCAGTGAAGGAGAACATACCGATCTGGCTGGTGACATGGCTCCAATCACCAGGAGTGCCGAGCTCAACCAGTTTGTTGCGAAGAGCCTCGCGCATAGTCTTGATACGGTCAGACATGGTTTGCATGTTCTCAAGCCATTCAGAATAGAGCGCCTTGTCCTGCAGCACAGTGCCAGCAATTTTGGCACCATATGCTGAGGCAGTGGAAATGGTAGCGCGCGACAATCTATTGAGCTGCGAGCTGACAGCGGGTATCAAGGCAGAGTCCTTTGTCACTACGTGCAGACATCCAGTGCGCTCGCCATAAAGGCCCATATTCTTGGCAAACGATTCTGCGACAAACAGTTCAAAGCCACGGGCAACAAACATGCGAATAGCCAGAGCATCGCGGTCAACGTCACCAGTGGCAAAGCCCTGGTAAGCGCAGTCAAAGAAAGGGAAGTGACCACGATCAGCCATGACATCGGCAATCTGCGTCCATTGCTCTTCGGTAGGGTCTATTCCAGTCGGGTTGTGAGCACAAGCATGCAGCAAAATGATTTGGCCACGCGGAGCAGCACGGAGGTCTTCCAGCATGCCATCGATGTCCAAGCCCAAAGTCTGATAGTTGCAGTATCTGTACTCGCGCACTTCATGACCAGCAGTCTGGAAAATGTTGCGGTGGTTGCCCCAAGTGGGCTTTGAAATGTAGATTGCTGCATCCGCTGGCACCTTGAACTGCTTGAGGAACACGGCACCAACCATATTCGCACCAGTACCAGATATTGACTGTATTGTGTACACGCGTCCTTCGTTAATGGCTGGGCTGTCAGAGCCAAAGATAAGTGTCTGTGCGCCACCAGTTAGCGATGGCAGACCGCCTACCCCTAGATACTCGTGGTTAGCAGTGGGGTCGCTTACCAACCGCTTCTCAGCCTTATCGACTACTGGAAGTACCCATGGCTTGCCATTATCATCACGATACGCGCCAACGCCCAAGTCAACTTTCTTGCTGTTATTATCTGCCTTTGAAAGCACCGAAAGCTTCAGAATACCGTCTGCTGGCGCCTGCGGGACTGAATTAAAGTATGCTATTGTTTCTTGAAAAAGTAAGGCAATATAGAATTCATGTCATAAAAAACGCTTTAGTAACGAACTAGTTGTTTGGCAAATAGAATCATTTATATTCTCAAAAAGAATAAGTAGCAAACTTACACATGGTAGACACTCTTTCTGATGATGTAGTAGAGAGATGAGAAAGGATGCCTTGGAGTCTTCCAATGGGGTTGGCATTTGAACCTGTCATGTTTTGTATGCTGGTTATGGCTTTTCTTTGTTGGTGGGGAGACTTTTAAAGAGTGAAATTCAAGTGGGAGGGGGGCTCACCACTTTTATACTTCTCCTCTGTGAAGCCAGCTGAGCAGAAGAACCACATGTCTTTCACAAGCCTAAGAAAATCATCAAAACCTTCTTCTCAGCCCGTGCTTGCACGCCCCTCTCCAGCAAGGCTTCAAAAGAGATGACGTAGATACGATGATCCAAAACCAACCATTGTGGGGGATTTTTTTTTGCTCGAGTGAGAAAATATCAAAAATTCTACAAAAACTCAAGTCTCTCACTTCTTATAAAAACGATCCTCAAAGTAGCCACGCAAGTCAACCTCTTTCTCTTTCCTTATACATTTTTGTGCTCTTTTTTATTCTACTTTCAATTTTTTTTCTTTTTTTAACACGCAAGCGACAAGGATAAAAAGGATGGCAGTGCGTTTAACATGTACTGTAAACAATTACCATTGGGGAAAACATGGACAGAGTAGTAAAGCAGCACAATTTGCAGCAATTGACCCTGAATTTGCTCTTGACGAACAGCAAACATACGCAGAGGTAAAGTATTTTTTGACTTTTATTCACTGAAGTGCAAAAACAATAGAGGAAGTGTATTAGAAAGATAATAACATACTACAGCTGAATAATTAGTATGAAAACTATATAAACTATTGTAGCTGTGGATGGGAACGCATCCAAATGGTCCATCGAAAGTATTCGGAACGCAAAAGGAGCTCTCAACATTAATTTCTGAGAAACCACAAGAAATACTAGGAGCTACAATTGAACAAAAGTATAATGGTCAATTACCATACTTGTTTAAAGTACTTTCTATTGAAAAGGCGCTTTCTATTCAGGCACATCCGGATAAGATATTGGCAGAACAATTACATAAAGAAAGACCAAAGATATACAAGGATGCTAATCATAAGCCTGAGATGTCTATTGCATTGACAGATTTTATTGCAATGAGTGGATTCAGACCATTGGAGCAGATATCTATGTATTTAGAAAGCTATCCTGAATTCAGAGCGCTTATCTCAGTGGATACTGTTATTGGATTTAAAAGTGCCACTACAATGACAGATGATATTGTAAAACGCACTGCATTGAAGCAGTTATTTTATGAACTTATGAGTGCCAGTGCAGAGAATGTCCACGAACAATTGGACAAACTGCTTCAACGCATTGGGCAGACAGAGGGTGACGATGATCCATTGGATATAAGTGAGACAGCGTTGGTGCGGAGACTTGCAGGAGGATATCCAGGAGATGTTGGAGTATTTTGTGTGTTTTTGCTTAATGTACTGAAGCTTGCGCCTGGAGAAGCCTTTTTCATGGGACCTAATGACCCGCATGCGTATATTTTTGGAGATTGTGTGGAGTGCATGGCTACTTCTGACAATGTTGTAAGGGCTGGGTTGACACCGAAACTACGCGATGTCCCAGTACTTGTGGATATGCTTACTTACGACTACGGTACTCCTGATGCGAAGATTTTGCGTCCAATTAAGTCTAATAATGCGTCTCTGTTGTATGATCCACCTATTGAGGAATTCTCTGTCATTCAGACTAACCTGCTTGCTGAGCAATCTGAGGATATACGTTTGCCGCTTGGACCGAAGATTCTTATTGTTACGGAAGGCATTGGTGAACTGACTGTCGCTGGAGTGTCGCATAGGGTTCAACCTGGTTCTGTCTACTTTGTCCCTACGGAATTGTCGATTGGTTTGGCTGCCAGTGGCCACCCAATGGTTGTTTACACCGCTCTGTGCGCGGCTTGAATCTCGGAAAGGAGGCACCCGACTCCTTAAAAGAAAAACAATATGAGAAGCTTCATTCTACGTCTCTATAGTAGTGTTTTTTGTTACTCTTTTTTTGGATTTCTATTGAACTCTAATGAGCAACATGAAGGGATAGGTGGCGACAACGGAGGGAAAGGGGAGGAAGGAATACGGTAGTGGTGTTGCTAAATCGCGAGTTTATCTTGCATGGCACCAGCCAGTTCGTTAGCCGCATGCTCTGAAGTGGGATCGGCTGGTTGACGGGTGTCGTGGTTTCTCGATCGCCGCCTCTGTCCCGCGCTCTGCGGGATATGCGGTTGGTTCGGCAGATGCGCATAAACCGCCTGCTGCTGCGGCGACGCTGGCATGTGCATCTGTGGTGATACGTAGCCTGGTGGCGACATGTAGCTGCCTGATAGGCCAAATCCCATCGACGCGTATCCGCCATAGTGAGCAGGAAGTGCATAGACGCCAGTTCCTGACACCACCTGTTGCTGATGGTGCTGTGTTGTATATCGGTCAATCTGCGGTGACGGAATACGTCTGCTCTGATCGGCCCCCTCTGGCTGTTGCTGGTCGAACACGCCTGTTGCTGTCAGTGGCGGAGAAGCTGCAGGCGAGTACACAAGCACAGGGCTCCACATTAGTGGAGATGTGGCACCTGAGCGCACGAAAATGTTTCCTTCGTCTATTGGCCGACTCTGTTCACCATTGATCTGCTTCTTTAGCTGCTTCTGACCTTCCGAATCTGCAATTCTCGGAATCAGTGGCCCTGGTGCATTTGGTAGCCGCAGACCCTTGAGACTTTCTATCACCTGCAGTGCTGTTTCTCGGTCAACCATCCTACAGATTAGATTAAACAAGAGTATTATGTTAGAGATATAGTACAGAGGATCCACATACTCGCGGAAGAGGAAATTGTGACACTTTCAACAAGAAATTTGAGTCTTACCTGGCAAAACCTGCACCCTTGTGTTGACCCGTGAGCGAATCACGGAGAATCCTTGCTGATACAACAGGATACGGTTTAATAATCTCGACTAGTTGCTCTTCGTCGATATCCGTTGGTAGATTGGAAACATAAATATTGGCAGAGTTTCTGTCCTGCAAACGCTTGAGCTTTGACTTGAACGAGTCCTTGGCCAGCGTCGAATGCAGTCCCTTTGCGTTAAATGCTTCAATGGCTCTTGCAGCCTGTTCCTCCGTGCGGTACTTGACAAATCCATATCCCTTACATTTCCCTGTCGTCTCCTGGATAATGGATTTCGACGACTCAATCTCTCCAAACGGGCTTGCCATGCGTACCAGGGTTTCATCAGTGCAGTCTTCACCCAGATTGCGGATATACACATTGCGAGAGTCTACTGCGCTGACTGTTGTGTCGCCAAAAGCAGCTGTCAGAGGTGGGCTGTGCACCATCTGCTGCGCTTGGTGCACGCCCAACAGCATCTCGTTTTCGCGCATTACGTGTCCTCCGTTGCCTGCTCCGTGGGACATCTGAGAAACAGGCGCAGTGACAAAGTGTGTAGGCAATGCCGAGCTCGGAGACCCCGCTGTCATTAGTGGCGCCATTTGTGGCGGAGACCCCGTCGGTGACCCGCCAATTGGCGCGTAGTAGGCGTATGCTTGAGGGGGCGACCCACCATGAACCATCTGGCCGCCAACTAGCGCAAAACCGCCTGGGGCGGGCACCGGCGACATTGCCTGTGGAGAAAGCTGCGGTGGAGGACTTGCGCTAATATATCCCAGTGGCGACGTTGGCGTGCCAAGTGATGGCGAGTATGAAAAGACCTGGTGATGCTGGTGTTGTTGGTAGTGGCCATCGTAACGATAATGCTGCTGGTAGTGTTGTACCTGCGGCGGTTGTTGCTGTTGCATTGGATGCTCGGCAAGTACAGTTTGGCCCAACGACGACGGTGGCGATGATGCGCTTGCTGGCGTTCCGGTGACGGGAGCGGGCGCGCTACAGCTCGCACTGTCACTTCCTACTGATAGCATATCTGATGATTAGTTGCCGAGCGAGTTAGACAATAACAAATAAAAAAGATAAATCACGGGGCTTGCAGGGAGAGAGGATGAAAGTGGGCGGTTTGTTTTTGGTAGTTTTTAAAAGGGATGATGGATAGTAGAGAAAGCAGAACAGTTCTAAATAATTGTCCTTTGGTGTTGGAAAACAGCGTCTAACTGCTCATGGACGCACACTGTACGCAAGAGTTTTGAAAGTGATAAAAAAGAAAAAAGGGGAGAGGTTTTTCACCAGAGTTAGGAAATAAAGCGCAAAGTTTGGTTTTCGATATTTGATTTTCGGTTGATACACTTTTTTTCCGGTATTGCTCGCAGGCGTTGGGACAATAAATTGACGAGATGTGGTTGGGACAGAAAACACCTGTATTTCTTCCTCTTTTCTTTCTCCCGCTTTTGGGCTCCATCTTCCTTGTCTGAACAGCAGAAGAAATTATCGAAGGGCAAATATGGCATGATGACAAACAGAAAGAAAAGTCCCAATCCACACGCATTGTACAACAAATACAAACGCAGTCTTCATACGTCCTTTCTACACCGGTTGGTGTTGCTGAACAAAAATAAAAAAGGCTCTTGCTTTTTTACAGGTGGTATGGATTCTTACACAACGCATTGCGAACTCCTCTCCCCCCAGTAATGGCAGATAAAGAGTATGTGCTACTGGACATCCAACATCCTCCAGCTGAGGCAAGGTTCTCTGTCGTGTACAACACTGGAATGATTGATGTGAAGCAATGTGTGGGACCATGGAAACAGGACAAGAAGACTCAGGACGACTTATGAGGGATCGACATTAAGCGATGTGGATGCTCAAAGGATTTACGCATCGGAAAGGTCAGAAAGGAGTAGGGAGGAGGTACTCAGAAGCGACCCAAGACACATAATAAGGGATACACTTCTCGGAAATGAAACAAGAACGAAGCAAGGGGCAGGCGACCACACCAGTGCGTACTTGAGTATCCTCAGTCAGAAAGACATTCTTCATGACTGGTCCGAGCGGAGTTGGAAAAAATAGAGGCAGATAGATTGCAGGAACCGTTATTGTCAGTCAATGGAAAACTATACCTCGAATCATCCTGCCAGAGTTTTGTTACACTTGGAAAAGAAACTATTAATCGTACGTGTTGCAAAAAGTGACAGTCTACAAAGCGATCTTGGACGTTAGAAAGAAATGATTAATGTGCAACAACTATAAAATATAATAAATATCAGACAAATAGAAAATATAACGCAAAAATGATATGATAAGAAGAGAACAAAACGGGTGGTCTTGAAAAGTGACTAGCTAGCATATAGACATTATTAGAAAACAAAAGTCAATTAGATATAAATCAAATAGCGATCGCCTCCAGCCAGCGCAATGTAAAAGAAAATGTGAACAAGCGTAGGCTTTCCTCCTCTTCTATTAGAAAAAAGTTGGGAGGAAGGGATCCTCAAAGCCATTGCAACATCAATGGAGGAACCAAACTAAGCCTACTGATTTAAAAAAAAACCAGACATTTCCCAGTTGAGAAAACAAATGCTGAAAAAAGGGGAGACCCAATTGCACTCCATTTGCTTCTTCTTGGATGAACACAAAGCGATTTGGGGTGTATACTTTTAGGAAAAAGAATCCCTTCCTTGTTCCCAAAGAAAGGCTTGTCAAATTAAACAAGAAAAGTGTTCCAATCTACGCCTCGTTTTCTATTTTGTTGCCACATTAGGTGTTCCAAGCCTCGCCCTTATTGCAAAAAAGGAAGAAAGCGTGGAACCTGACCACAGATTAGTAGAGAAAGGGAGTGAAGGGTGGATGCCTTTCCACGTTGTTTCCAAATGTGGCTACGGCTGATCCCTCCCTCCACCACCTCACACATAGCGACCACTGCATAGCCTGAAGCTGCCAATATCAAATATTGGAGATATCCAACTCGCTAGCCTTGGAACTCCCAAGCAAATTGTTGCTCTGCTGCTCCAAAGCCTAACGTCTGCCTTTTGCCCCTACTCTTTGCCCTAAACTACGCCCATTGGAACTGTTATACTGCAGCTTCAGGGATGAATTGCAACCAGTGTCAGCATTGAACATTAAACAAAACCCCATTGCCTACTGTTGATTCAACAGATCCTGTGATTGTGGCTGAAAAGGTAAACGGATCAGAGCAAAGCCCCACAGCCAATCAGTGCCAGCCATGCCTTACATGCGTTGTAAGAATCGGACCTCCAAGGACGGCAATAACAAAAGTAGCAGACAGCCTTTCGCTTTTCTGCTCCTTGCAAATTGTGAAATTCAACTAGATCTCTACGCACAAAGGTGGAACGAACGTTAATAGCACGGCAACGACATTTCAGATGATGGCTACGGTAACGGGGCAGGCAGGTCACACTGATGCCTGTTACATGCTACTACAGGGTCGGGAGGACCAAGAAATTCCCAATCTACAGACGCTAAAGCGCAATCTGGAGCGCGGGACAGACGAAATCAAGGCTGAGGCGCTGCAACAAGTGATTGCAGGGACACAACAAGGCGAGAACTATGAGAGCGTGCTGATGCACGTTATCCGTTTTGTGATGCCGACGCGCAACAAGCGTTTGAAGAAACTGCTGCTGCTCTATTGGGAAGTATGTCCAAAGTACGCAGCAGACGGGTCATTGAAACAAGAGACTATCCTGATTTGCAATGCCTTGCGCAATGACCTGCAGCACCCGAACGAGTACATCCGCGGAGGTACCCTGCGGTTTCTGAGCCGTCTGCGCGAGGCAGAACTGCTAGAGCCATTGATTGGCCCGACACGCGAGTGCTTGGGACACCGCCACGCGTACGTGCGCAAGAACGCAGTGGCTGCAGTGGCCGCTATCTATGCGGCCCAGCCGCAGCTGATTCCGGACGCCCCGGAGCTCGTGCAAGAGTTCTTGGCCACTGAAGCTGACATGACATGCCGGCGCAATGCGGTTGCAATGCTGACGCGTAGTGCGCCAGAGGCAGCGGTGCAGTGGCTGCGTGAGAATGCTGCTGCGGTTTCAGGCTTCGAGGAGCTGCTGCAACTGGCAGCGGTAGATGTAATTCGGCGCACTTCCCACGACTTTGCGGCGGAGAAATCGCTGTTTGTGCGCATTACGTTTGAGCTTTTGGGGGCATCATCGGGCGCGGTGCAATACGAGGCTGCTGCAACGCTGGTGGGTTTGTCGGGCAATGCGGCTGCGGTCAAGGCGGCTGCAGGAAGCTACGTGGCTCTGGCGACCGCTGCGTCAGACAACAACGTGCGGCTGATGGTATTAGACCGGCTAGACCGGCTGCGCGCGCGCCATGAGGGCATCATTGACGACGTGGCAATGGATCTGCTACGCGTGTTGGCGGCGCCGGATGTCGGCGTGCGACGCAAGGCGCTGGCGATTGTCATGCGGCTGACTACGCACCGCAATGTCAGCGATGTTGTGGCAATGCTGAAGAAAGAGCTGGCGCGCGCTGTGGTGGACTCGGGCGACGACACTGCGCCCGAGTACAGGCAGCTGCTGATTCAAACGATCCACACGTGCGCTGCACAGTTTCCGGAGGTTGCTTCCAGCGTTGTGGAGCTTTTCCTGGATTCTATTACCGATCTTGGCGCAGCGTCGGCGACTGATGCTATGGGCTTTGTACGCGAAGTTGCTGAAAAGTTTCCGGCACTGCGTGCAGATATTGTTGGTCGACTGCTGGCGGCATTTTCGCGTCTGCGCGCCGGCCGCGTGTTGCGCGCCGCGCTATGGATTGTAGGCGAGTACGCCGAGTCACCCGATGAGGTGCGCGACGCATGGACGCGTCTGCGCGAGGCAATCGGCGAGCTGCCTTTGCTAGCTGCCGAGCAGCGTGAAGCCGATGCAGCAGCAGCGACATCTGCCGACTCGGCCGGCTCGCAAGCACAGTCAGCGTCGACTTCGCGCCGTGTGCTGCCCGACGGCACCTACGCTACTGAGTCGTCGCTAACCGCGCGGCCTCCCGACGCCGCTGCTGCGCTGCTACTGGACTCGAAGCCACCGCTACGTGCGGTGCTGTTGCACAGCGATTTCTTTACTGGCGCCGTGCTGGCTGGCACTCTGGCAAAGCTTGTGCTGCGCTTTGCCGCTTCCACACCACCGCCTCCGCCCGAGCAGCTTAACTCATTGCGAGCTGAAGCCGTGTTGATTATGGCGGGCATTATCCGCATCGGCCAATCGCCGTTTGTTGCCACGCCTATCGACGAGGACTCGTATGACCGCGTTCTTGCGTGCATCCGTGCGCTCGAGCACATGCACGAAGACGCGTCTCTCCTTGTCGATGCGTTTATCGCAGACACGCAGGGCGCCTTTGAACGGCTTGTCGTTGGTCAGGACAAGCGTGTCGCTGACGAGGCGCGTCGCCATACCGCTGATAATGCCGTGCGTGTAGACGACGCCATTGAATTCCGTCTGCTGGCAGCCAAAGGACCCGCCAGCGCTGACGCTGATGATTCGCTAGAACACGACGCTGAGTTGGCTGCTGGTGAGCCCGACGCTCGCGCTGCTGTCTCTAAGCTGGACAGCGTTGTACAGTTGACAGGCTTCTCTGACGCTGTGTACGCTGAGGCATACGTCAATGTTAACCAGTACGATATCCTGATAGACATCATGATTGTCAATCAGACTGCTGCTACGCTGCGCAACTTGTCTATCGAGTTTTCGACGCTGGGAGACCTGCGACTAGTCGAGAAGCCCTCGTCGTACAGCGTTGCGCCGTACTCGTTCTCCAGTGTCAAGGCTGGCATCAAAGTGTCATCAACTGAGACTGGCGTCATCTTTGGCACCATAGTCTACGATGGTCCGAGCGTCGGGGACTCGCATAGCATTGTGCTCAATGAGATACACGTTGACATTATGGAGTACATCCGTCCGGCGCACTGCGATTCGGCCCAGTTCCATGCCATGTGGACGGAGTTTGAATGGGAAAACAAGGTCAACATGTCTACCACCAAGGAGGCAGCAGAGAATCTTGACCTTCGTGCTTACCTCCGTCATATCATGAAGGCTACCAATATGGCTTGTCTAACTCCAGATAATGCCCTTGCTGGCGACTGTGGCTTCTTATCCGCTAATCTCTATGCACGTTCTATCTTTGGAGAGGATGCACTGGCTAATATTTCTATTGAGAAGCCCACTGATGATTCTCCTATTACTGGTCATATACGTATTAGGGCAAAGACCCAAGGCATTGCTCTTAGCCTAGGCGATAAGATTTCTGCTGCTAAGGTTTCGCTGGCTGATTAAGGTTTTTTTTATCATTGCAATTTCTTAACATGATCTGAAAGAAGAAATACTCAGCAGATATGTTCCTGGCTTAGGGCAGTGGTGACTACCCCGAATGTTTTTGTATTTGTGTCTTGGGCTTCTTGGTGCTCTTCTTGCGGCACTTTGTGGGTTTCTTCGACTGATCAGCAGGAGTACGGGTAGCAAACAGTCAATAGAATGCGCCAGTCACTTGATTAACCCATCAGATCAATTGTTGCAGTCGGTCGGTCGGTAGGACCAAAGCTTAAAACAAATTATATATAGAGAAAAGAGGATAAAATTGAACATTTCTGTTTTCTTTTACGTCCTTTCAAAAGGTTATATATATATTTTTTATCTAAAATTTTATGGTATGTGTTTCTTCCATAATAGTAGCCAAATACTATCGCCAAGATAGCGCTACAAAGGCTGATAAGCCCAGTATGTTGATCAATAATGCTACAAGTCAATGTGTGTGTGTGTGTTGGAAGGGTGATTGCGCGCAAGAAAAATGAACTAGCATGTGATCGGAAGTGCTCAAAACCACAAGCAGTCTTCTAGCAATGATTGGAGGGAAACAGGGCGATTGGCGCTAAGCAGGACAAAATTGGCCGCTATTTCCTTTCTTTTTTTCTTTCTAATCATTTAGCACTTTTCCCAGGACGATTTTAAACAAGTAAAATCTTCTAACACTTTATAAAAGAGACAGCAAACGACTTGACGAAGGAATATAAAAAAAAAAACGAATTTGCTACGGAATTAGTTATAAGCTGTAGAGCGTCTGGTTGGCGAAAATGGTCGACCAACAGCTAATCAGACCTGAGCAACTAAACCGACTTCGGTCAAGGTAGGTTTATTGACAAAGACAGGATGTAGAAACGGGTAATCACGCAATGAGAGACGCTTCGGAAGAAAATATAACTGACAGTAATTCAGTTTGTGTATTGGGAAGTATCAAGTTGTAGGAATGCCGAAGAGCGAGCCAAAGCAGCACAACAGTTAAGCAAACAGGTAAAGTACACGTCACAGTCATGAACATCTTGGAAGCGCAAGGCTGAAACTACCATCTTGTGGAGTCATAGTTCAAAGCGAGAATGTACGATGGCAAAAAAAAAGGCAGACAGATAGAGCTTTGACAGACGAAGCATCTATTAGAACGGTAGCCTGGCGTTCATTTCTTTGTCTAGTAAAAAAGCACAGCGGCAAAGTAATTAAGAGCTAATAGCATAAGTGACAGACAGTGTAGGTGGTGGAGGCTGAGACATCGGACAGCCATGGCGAAGTGAACCCGCTTTATGATGAACTAAACACTCGAGTGGTCAAGATGACCAGTCAGGCGTCGGACGTGCAGGACCGGCTCGGGGCGACAGCGATACTGTCAGCGCTGGTGGAAGTAGACGCACTGGAGAACAAGCGAAGGTTCCGGATCATGCAGCAGACGAAGACGTTGCTAGCGGGGACAGATCTGGCGGTCAGCAGCGCAGCGGTGGCAGTGTACAAGAAGCAGCTGCAAAAGCGGTGGCCAGCAGTGATGGCGGCAATGGAGGCAGAGATGAACCGGGTGCTGGAGTGGTTGGACAGCGACCGCAATGAAGTACGAAGGATGACAGCGCTGCGGGTGATCGAGGTACTGTGCAGCGAAGGCGTGGCGACTCTAACTGTCCATGTTCCACGAGTGTTCTCGGCACTAAGCAAGGCGTTACGGGATGGACGGGCGGAGATACGGGCAGCGGCAGGGCGGGCGCTAGGGGCAAGCATGGAGCTGGTGCCGATATCGGAGCGCAACGCGCGTAACAGTTGGCTGAACTTTCTCTACGAGGAACAGCAGCGGGCACAACAGACCGGCGGCGCAGAGGGACAACACAGCGCAGTGCTTCTCAGCCAGGCGCTAGTGGAGCATGGGGGCATATACATGCAGATGCACTTTGGGACGACATGTGAAACGGCTCTGCGGCTCAAAGACCATCGCGACGCTGCGGTTCGTGCTGCTGCCGTTGAGCTGCTGCCGATGCTGGCGCGGTTCAGCCCAGCGGAGTTTGCGCGGACTGGAGCCGGAGGCGAGTCGCCCCTGGGGCGGGCGAGTAGTTTTCTGATTGGGCAGACGCGCGGCGGCGAGCCTGAGCGGGCTGTTGCTTTCCGAGCACTGGGGCAGATTGCGCAGCATTGCAGTGCGGAGTACCGCCCGTTTCTGGAGGCCACGGCGCGGGCGATTCGCGATGCATTGACACAGCGGGCTGTTGCGCGGACAGGAACGGCGGCGCAGACGGCGGACGAGACCGTTGCAGCGGTGCTCCAGACAATTGCAACGTTGGCGACGGCAATGGGCCCCGCGCTGACACGGCACATGCGCGAGATTCTCGATCCGATGTTTGCCACTGGACTGAGCGCGAAATTGTGTGACGCGCTGGCAGTGCTGGAGCGCGAGGTGGGGCAGCTGCAGCCAGCAATCCAGGCGCGGCTGCTCGACATGGTGTCGGGAATCCTGACAGGGGCGCCGTTCCGACCCCGACAGCCAAGCGTGGAGGAGCTGGAAGGGCGGCTGGGCGTGGCCGGCGCTGAGCAGTGGACGAGCGGGCGAGAGGCATGTGTCTCAAACGCGTCCGACCGCTATTTTATGGACGCGCGGGACTCCGGCACGGACCCGCGAGTGCTTGCACTGCGCACCCTGCGCTTGTTTGACTTTCGCGGCGAGAGCTTGTCGGAGTTCGTGCGCAGCGGCGTGCTGCCGTACGTGGGCCATAGCAACGCGGCGGTGCGCGTGGAAGCAATGCAAGCAGCAGCGCACGTAGTGCTGGAAGACCCACTGTACCGAGCGATGGCAGGCGCAGGTGTAGAGGTCGCAGCAGCAGTGGTTCAGCGGTTGGTAGCGGCAGCAGTGGTGGACGAAGATTCCGACGTGCGGCTGACGGCGGTGCAGATGCTGGAGCGCGGCTCGACACTGGATTTTCATGTGGGCAGCGCGCAGAACATCCGCGATCTGTTTCTGCTGGTGAATGACGAGGCATTCGCAGTGCGGCAGACGGTGTTGGCGGTTGTGGGACGACTGGCGACGATGAACCCGGCCCATGTGATGCCGCGGCTACGACGCATGGTGGTTCAGCTGCTGACAGAGCTCGAGTATGCGCGCGGGGCGCGCGAGCGCGAGGAGAGCATGCAGCTGGTGCTGGTGCTAGTACGCGCAGCGGGGCACTGGGTGCGACCATATGTGGGCGACATTTTTGCGACGGTGCAGCCACGACTGGATACAGCGCCGCCGCAGTTGGCGGCGCGGCTCTTGCGCACAGTCGCGGCGCTTGCACACGTAGGCGGCGGCGACCTGGCTGCGCATTACGATGTCTTGCTGAGCAGTCTTCTGCGTGCGCTAAGCGATGGCGGCGGGGCCGACAAGCGACTGGCTGCGCTGCAGGCACTGGGCAGCTGTGCCAGCTTCTGCGGGATGGTAATTGACCCATACACTGAGCACCCTAAGCTCTTTGGGTTGTTAGCGGGGATCCTCAAGAGCAATGTGGATACCACAACGCGCCAGGAGGTCATGCGCACAATTGGAGCACTGGGCGCGATCGATCCGCACACCTTCGCCGCGGTGAGTGAACCGAGCCGCGGGACACGGGCTGCAATTGAGGCGAATGGTGCTGCTGATGGTGATGCGGTGGGCGACGGCGTTGGCGACGCGCGTCGGAGACGGCGGCAGCGGAGACGGCGGCATGCGCGTCCACAGCCGAATGTCATGACGGTATTCAACGATGAGCAAACGCCGGATAAGATGATCGGCGACATTCCTACTAACGCATACGGCGCTGCATTCAGCTCGGACGCTTACTATATAGCTGTGTCGGTCAACGCACTGGTGGATATTCTATACGACCCAACAGACAGCGGCGCGCACCAGGAGGCGACACAGGCGCTGGTGCGTATGTTTGCGCCACTCAAAGGCGGGTGCGCGCCGTTTCTGAAACGCGTGTTGGAGGGGATCCTGAATGCAATGGACGTGGCTCCGGCGGGCGAACACGTATTTTACGTTCTCAACTTGGCCCGGCTGGTAGATATTGCGCGCGTTTTGGTACGACCCTTCCTCAGCCCGTTATTTGGGCTATTTGAAGGCGGCGCTGACGCGGGGTCGCGTCATCAGGAGGCACTGGTGGGGCTTGTTGAGGCACTGGGGCTGGCGCTGTCTGGCGACTTTGGGGCACATATTGCTACTGTGTTGCCATTTCTGGTGGCGGTGGTGGACGGCGACACCAGCGAGCTGCGGCAGCCGACTCTGCGTGCGCTGACAGCACTCCAAAAGCTGGCGCCCAGCCTGGAGGGTTATCTGTTCTTGGTGATGCCACGGCTCGTTGCGCTGATAGACACAGCTTCGCAGCCCGCAGCTGTGGTGCGCGCAGCGCTAGCGTGCGTTGCAGCAGTGATAGTAGCAGTCGACTGCGGTGGATTTGCGTCGCGTATTGTTCTTGTGCTGACGCGGTTGCTGCGACGCGCGCCGGCCCCTACCCTGCACGCGGCAGCGGGGGATGTTCTGTGTGTGCTGATGGAGCAATTGCAGGACGCTTTTACGCCGTTCATGCCGGCAGTCGATGCGGCGTTGCGGCTCAGCGGGTCGACTCATGCACGCTATGAGCGTAGCGCGCGGCTGCTGTTTGGAGGACGGCTGGTGCCGACTGATGCAGCGCGCGCCGTGGTGCCGGCGGCGGGAGATGCAGCGGCGGCCGGGCCCACGGGAACCGCGTCGGAGGATGTCGACGTATTTGCGCTGCGGCGCGCATGGACTACCGGGAAGCTGTCATCGGCGGACGGGTGGCTGCGCTGGCTGCACGCTTTTACCATCGAGCTTCTGCAGCAGTCGCCGTCGCCTGCACTGCGCTCGTGCGCGAACCTGGCAGACAAGCACTCACGTCTGAGCTCACATCTCTTCAACGCGGCGTTTGTGTCGTGCTGGGCGATGCTGCCGGGACAGTTCCAGCAGGAGATTATTGGCGCGCTGCAGGGCGCGGCAGCACACGAGGAGGTGCCGTCGAACGTGCTGCAGACAATTTTGGGGCTGGCGGGTTTCATGGAGCGCGACGAGAAGCAGATCCCCATCGACTTGAAGCTGCTAGGCGAATACGCTGACCGCTGTCATGCGCTCGCCAAGGAGCTGCATTACAAGGAAGCCGAGTGGTCGCTGGAGAAGAATAACGACACCATTACTAAGCTCATTGAGCTCAACCAGAGCCTTGACCTGCACGACTCGGCCACGGGCCTGCTGGAGTACGTGCGTCGCGAGCAGCCGGAAATCCGCGAGAGCGTTCAGTGGCATATGCGGCTGCAGCACTGGGACAAAGCGTTGGCCATCTACCGCCGCCAGGAGGCACAATTGGGCCCGTCGCATTCCAACTCGCTCGGGCAGATCCGATGTCTGTTTGAGTTGTCTGATTGGGATTCGCTGGCGCCCATGTTCGACCGCATCTGGAGCGCCGATGGCGACCAGAAGCTGCAGATGGCCTCGTCCAACATTGGTATGAGCATGGCGTGGGCCATGGGCGATCTTGAGCGGATGGAGTTTTTCCTGAATGCCCTGCCCAACCATAGTCCCGATAGGGCATTCTGCCGCGCACTGCTGGCTGTTCACCGCGGAAATAACTCTGAGGCTGCGCGCTGCATTGCCGAGGCGCGCGCCGAGATAGAACCGGATCTTGCTGCGTACGTCTCCGAGTCGTACTCGCGCGGCTACTCGCAGGTCTTCCGCTGCCAGCTGCTTACGGAGCTCGAGGAGGCCATGGCATTCAAAGCCGCCCATGACGACCACGAGCGACGTGCTGCTATCGTCTCCACCTGGCGCCAGCGCCTGGCTGGAATCCAGCAGGATGTCGGCATGTGGCAGCGCCTGTTGCATCTGCGCTCAATGGTATTGCGTCCGTCGCTTGATCTCGACACCTGGATCAAGTACGTCAATATGGCGCGCAAGGCTGGCCAGATGCGCATTGCGCGCGACGCCATCGCCCAGCTGCTACATGATGAGACTCTATACCTCCATGACGTCGCGCGCGGCGATATCGATGCTGTATCCCCACGTGTATCGGCTCAGGCCCATGAGTACTCGCGGGCCAAGTCCCGCCTGGCGCGCCAGTTCCAAGGCCAGATGCAGCAGCTGCTTTTGCTGAACTCTGTCTGTGATGTGAATCCTGCTGACCAGCAATCCTCTACTTGGGAGTCCTGCATGCGCCGTTTCAACTTGATCGGTCCCTCTGCCTCGCCCACTAGCAACGCTTCTTTGGATCTTGCTATCCGCCTGTCGCAGCAACCCGCCCTCGTGTACATGTATCTGAAATACAAGTGGGCTGTTGGCGAGCGCCATGACGCCTTCATGATGCTCGAGATGTTCTCCAACGATTATGCCGCCAGAATTGGCTTCGACGTGCGCAACGCAGACGCCTTTGCCGACCACATCGACGCGCGCGTGCTGGCCTCTGCCAACACCCATAGCGATGTTGTTGACGACTCAAAGACCATCCACCTGTTGGCGCGCTTTTACTTCAAACAGGCCGAATGGCTTAGCTCTGTCCAACAGTCCGTGCGTCTGGCGCGCCATGTTCGCGACAAAGCTGGCCTTGCTGCTACTACTCCCGCCGACACTCCATACCCCCGTCGCTCTACTGCTCGTCGCGAGTCCATTGGCTTGCGCCGCGGTCGCGCGTCACTTTCGGGCGGCTCTGCACTACGCGACGACGCCCGTGCCTCTGACGATACTCGTCGCGCCTCTGGCGACCACCGCAGCAGCAGACAAGACGCGCAGCTTCTCTACGAACTTAAGGGCGAGCGCATTAGCGAGTCTATTCTCGATGCCTACCGCGCCGCAACTGCCCTGGATCGCAAGTGGTACAAGGCCTGGCATTCCCTGGCGCTTCGTCATTATCTTGAGACGCAGCACTATGAGAACGAGCACTCTGAGGTTACCGAAGACGTCATCGAGCGTCACGTTGTACCCGCTGTCCATGGCTTCTTCCGCGCTATCCAACTGTCAAAGAGCGACACTATGCTGCAGGATACTTTGCGCCTGCTTACAGCCTGGTTCAACTACTCGCAGTTTGAGAGCGTTGCGCAGGCTGTCCAGGATGGTTTCAACACTGTGGCCATCCGCACCTGGCTGCAGGTCATCCCTCAGATCCTGGCTCGCATCCATATCGAGTCAGAGAGCACGCGTCGTTTGATTCGCCAATTGCTGGTCGAAGTTGGCAAGTTCCATCCACATGCTATCCTCTTCTCGCTTTACGTGGCTGCCCGCTCTGACCATGTCAAGCGCGGCTTGGCTGCCCGCGAGGTGCTGGCCAAGCTCCACGACTTGCATGCTGTGCTCGTCGAGGAAACCGAAGTTGTCAGTCGCGAGCTCATCCGCATCACATTGTTGCTTCCGGAAATGTGGTACGAAGCAATCCGCAGCGCCTCTGTGGCCTACTATGTTAACAACAATCCCGATGACATGATGAGATATATACACCCGCTGCACAAGCGTACTCGCAATCCAGAGACCCTGCGTGAGTACCATTTTGTTCAAAAGTATGGCAGCAATTTGGCGGCCGCCGAAGAGCTTCTTGTTCAATACTTTGCTGCTGATCCTGGCCGTCGCAACGAGGCCCTGGTGCAACAAGCTTGGGACTTGTACACTGGCATATATCGGAGCGTCGAAAAAATGTCCATGCGCACATCCTCTCAGAAGGACACTACGCTGATGCTCAAAGATACTGCCCCGACACTGCTACAATGCCAGGATATGAACCTGGCCATGCCGGGCACTTATGACCCTGATCGAGAGATGGTCTATATCAAATCCTTTGGTCCGGAGCTCTACGTATATCCGTCCAAGCAGCACCCACGTCGGATGTACATTTATGGATCGGATGGGAATAAGTACACCTTTCTGCTCAAAGGCCGCGAGGACCTACGTCAGGATGAGCGCGTCATGCAACTGTTTGGTCTTGTAAATTCGCTACTGGCACGGGACAACGAAACGTCTAGGCGTTCCATGGCGATTGAACGATTCCCGGTAATTCCGCTGTCATCCAACTCTGGGTTGATTGGGTTTTATCCGAATTGCGAGAACATCAACAACATTATTCGCCTTTACCGAGAGGCACATAATCAGCCTCTGAATCTTGAGCAGCGTCTGGCGTTGCAATTCTCGCCTAATTGGGACACGCTGACTATCATGGAGAAGGTCGAATCCTTTGAGTATGCGCTGAGCAATACCCCGGGGAACGACCTGCAACGCGCCATGTGGTACAAGTCGGCTAATGCTGAACTGTGGCTGGATCGGCGCACGCACTACACGCGCTCTCTTGCTGTCATGTCAATTGCGGGATATATTCTCGGATTGGGCGACCGTCATCCTTCCAATATTCTGATCCATGAGCGTACTGGCAAAGTAGTACACATTGATTTGGGTGATTGCTTCGAAATGGCTGCCCATCGCGATAAATACCCTGAAACTGTGCCCTTCCGTTTGACGCGCATGCTTATTATGCCTATGGAAGTCAGCTCTATCGAGGGCATATTTAAACACACTGCCAATCATACTATGCGTGTGTTGCGTGCTAATCGTGATTCTCTAATGGCTGTACTCGAGGCCTTTGTGTTTGATCCCTTGGTCTCTTGGCACTTTATTCAAGATCCCGATGAAGGCGTGTCAAAGTCGAAGAGCAAACAGAACAGTGTCTCGACGCAGCAACAGGGCCAAAAAGGACAACAGCAGTCCAAGGCCTCTGCTAGCACTACTGATCCAGCAGCGACGCGGTGGACTATGACTAACACGGAGTCTAATTTGGATATGGCTGTGATTGGTGGCAGCAAACCTGATCCTGGTATTGGTAAGGCTGGCCACACGTTTTACGAAATCATTGATGGTCGTGGCTGGCAAACTGGAAATCCAAAGGCCCGTGCTATTGTACGACGCATTCACGATAAATTGGTTGGTACTGATTTTAACCCCGATGAACAACTGGAGGTCTCTGAGCAGATTGACAAACTTATTCAGCAGGCTACATCTTCCGAAAATTTGGCTGTATTGTATCCTGGCTGGGTGCCCTTGTGGTAACATAGTGGGGGGTTTTTTACATACTTTTTTTATTTTTAACTGCTATTCACGAGAAAGAAAAAAGAGTATTATTCTTGCTCTATTTAAATCAAGGATGTATTACATGCTCCCGCAACAGGTTGTCATATAATTAGTGCACTTTCAGTTTTTGCATCAAAAAGCGTTTATGCAATATGCTCAATGTCAGCTACGCGGTTACTTTTTAAGTATTTTTGGCGCTATTCTATTTGGTCGCTGGCCTTAGTTTCTATAAAAACAATCAACTATCTGTGTTATTTGGCTAATAAACAAATATCAAAAACATAAGCTTTGTGTCCAGCCTATATTTGGTGTATTAGATATTGACGTATTCTGGCGGTATTCTTTAATTTTTGGAATAGCTGTCACAAATAGAAGTGAGACTGCAACATGTTTAGTGGTGCTTTGCCTGTTGTGGATGGTTGCTCTTGTCACAGCCAGCAGACTCTGCGATCAGATCTAGCGGTCAAGCGATTAGCGAGGGTGATTTCCCTCCAACTACTTAGCGTTTCATTTACACACATTTTGGTATTGAGTTCTTTGCTTTGAATCCAAACAATATACCTTATAAAAAGTGAATCTTCAGCGTGAGCTGTGACACTCTAAAGAGAAAGTGGAGACTTCGTGTGTGGGGTGATTTAATTTTCAGTAATAGAATTATAAACTAGCCTTGAACAGTGCTAGCCTCGCTCAGTCGCATGAACCTCAAGTCATCCATTAAAATGAGTAGCTCATTGAATTGCTTTTGTAGAAACTAATTTGTTGTCATGTAATAAAGCGGAAAGCCCTCTTTGTAAAATAATTGATGGTAAAAGTTGAATGTCTCTTTGTTTCACTAGTGAGATTTGTTTAACAGTGCCCCAAAAGCAATAATTACAGTGAAGTCGCCAAAAACTACCGCTCTTGTTACAAAACTAGTAAGCTGAAGAAAAGCTGCGACTGACTTAACAAAAAATTATCATTAGCTCGATGTTTATGTGGCGAATGCTTGGCTTGAATAAATTTTCTTTTTTGCAATGAGAGCCCCAATATGTGGTGTTGGGTAGTTTTATGTTGCCCGGAATTTCTTTAAGCAGTTTTTTCTACTACTATAAAAGCCCCTGCTTTGCCACCTTCTCATGTCTGTCAAGGTTAACATTATTCTAATTCTTTGCTTTTAAATACCAATACTTTAAAGGTGTAAACAAGTTTCTACGCGAAAGGTCACCCTATTTAAACATAGTACACACGTTTTATGGATACCCTTAAGTTCCCTGATGGATCAGTTGTTGATGTCTCGACTGACGTCACAAGAAAGTGTCTTATTGAGAATTGGGCAAAAAATAACCAAGCAAACAATATTTGGCCGTTCTATGGTTTTGTTGGAGGCTGGGAAAATGATAAAAAAGGCAAAGAGTATAAACTTTTTGAGATAATTAACCTTAGTTATCACGAGTCCTTGACAGGGACCACCGATCCAGCTGAAGGCAAGCACAAGGAAAAACTTATTGAAGAAGCAAGCGAACTATTTGAACAAAATAACACCGATTTTAAGCAGTTCGTGCAAGAATATTGCGAAGAGACAGAAGTTGATGTAATAATTATTCTTTCAAATTACATCTTCATAACAGATGATGATGAAGTTTACCCACCCGAGGAATAAAGTATTACTAATTAACCAACGCTTATAAACTTATTTGCTACAATAGCAAAAACTACCAATACACGTGGAAATTATAAAATACTTTTACAAGGATAAAATATCCGAACTGACTATCTTTTCGATGTTTTTACTAGATTCATTAGACTTGTTCTAAAATCAATATAGCCATCTCATAACAATTTGCTACATGCAAGTACACTACAAGTGCAAGAGTAAAAAGTAATTTTCGATATTGTGATCCAAGGTTTTAAATACAAGATACAACAAGAAACTTAAAATAACACGGTTAATCAAAGAATTATGCATGCTGTGATGGTCAAAAGGCTGCGAACATTGACCCAAAGCAAAGCCAATTGGATAACCACAAATTTAATTTATCAGCAAATGGGTTGGGATTAAGTGGAGGTCTGCCAGTGCTTATATTTTCAATGTTCAACAAATGGCTATATAAGAAATGATAGCATGGTATTTTGTTTATGTTGTTAAAAATAATAAACATACATTATTTATTCTATATTGTTTAGAATTTTATAAGGTTTTTGCTTTACTAAAATAGTGGAAGTTGGCCGCTTGCCGCACTAGATGTGCTACGCCTCCAGAAATGGAGTAAGTTTAAAAGTATTTAAAAGATTATCCTAACTCGTAAGAAAAACAACAAACCAAAAAGCAAGCAGCAATTGCTCCATTAAAGCAAACGAGTGAAGTTGGAATACTGCTATTAACGTTGTAAGAAGCATGTCTGGCTTTCTGAACATGTGCAGGGATTGTAGCTAATATCAGATCATCGGTTTGATTTTCGCTCCTTTGCAGCATATCAATTTAAAAATGGCTAAAGATGTTAATTTGCAAAAAAGATGGTTTTTATATTAATATATAAAGTTTGTATAGTAAACATCATTTTATATTTTATTGGCGCAAATGCACAATCAATGTTAAAAAATAATTTTTAGTAAAAGGCATCCTACTTTAAGCTACATTATAAATATTACTCTTTCTTTTGATGTTTGTTGGGCTTAGTATTTTTACTTGTTTTCAAGGCATCTTGCATAATTTTATCCAATGCCAGGGTTTTACTAAGCTTGGGCATGTGGGCTAATGCACAGCCAAGTGTGTGATGGGTTACCTCGTCCATAGACAAAAATCCGTCACCGCAAATATTACATATGAAAACTCTTTTTTTGTCAAGAAAACAAAAATCTTTGTCTTGCGGTTGTCTGAGATCCATATAAAAATTCCAACAATAATCTTGAATGTATTGTCGCTTGGTTTAGAATTACACTAATATTTTCTAGACTATTGGTACAAATCTGGCGTGGAGATATATACTAATGAGTTTGCTGTTAAGGAGCTTCAAAAAATGGAAAACAGAGCTCTACTTTATATCTTTATATTTCCAACATGCGCCGGTTATTTTTTAGCAAGGCTCATTTTTGAAGTACACTAAATGAGTGTTGCAAACGCGTTTTTTTTAATATTTTTATTGATATTCGACTTACTCTATTGTGAGAATAAAAAGTGGATGCAATGTTTTTTGTGATAAGGACAACCGCATTGTTGTTTTATACCGACATATGCTTTTCCCTGGGTACGACAACTTTGGCATTTTTATTTGCACAAAGCTATGCAGTATATTCCCGCAAGCTGCTTCTTATCTGCATATACTGTGCAGTTGATTGTATAAGAGTTGTTTATTTAAAGACATCTTACCCTGTGCTTGTCACGGATGTATACATGCACCCTAATTGGCAGCATAATTTGCTCTGCCATTTGTAATATTGTTATGTATTTTTTTTTGCATGTGTGAGATTGCTTTGGAATTATTATGATTTTAGAAAAGTATATGCTGATTACAGTTAGCCTTCGGCTATTAGAAGATAGTAGTGTCAGTGTCCGCTCGGATGTAATCTTGTACAGCTTTAATACCTATTACATGTTTGATTAACGATGGAACATCTCTAACTGAACATCAATTCTGCATACGTAACATGAATTTTTTTTGTTGTAACTTTTACTGTATCATTTGCATCATCCACATACTTAAATTTGAAGTAAAGGCTTACGCCATTCAAAGCACAATCCGTAAGTCTTGTCGCATTTTATTATAAACACAATCGTTATTGCATTTATTCATATATAGCAATAAGAATTCCGTATTCCAATAATATGGCGTGATAAACGGCTAAAAAGACAATAGAAAAACATGTAAAGCATATATTGCAATGTCAGGCACGTTGCTGAAAGGTTCCACTGCATTAATTGACATGATGTTCTTACCCACTGTGCTTTTATGGCCATGTGTGGCCATTGTACAAGCAACATAGTCATTAGTCCGAAACGCGTGTATTTTTCTGTGAGGAAAAAAAACACATACCAATTTACAAAGATGAGGCAGCTAGCTTTTAGAATTCTCAGTATCGGCCTCTTTTAATAGCTCCTTACTGTAGTGATCCAGTTGCTCCTTCTTAGCATCCAATTGCTGTTGTAACCGCTGGATATTATCCTCAAACCTTTTCCTAATGATAGGATTTGGTGCTGAGTCTAGATCTGCATTCTTCTTTATAATAGTGTGCTCTAATTCAGCAATTTCCTCGTCTAGCAATTTTATCTGCATCGACCTTTCGTTATTGGGTTGCTCTTCGTCTTCCTCCCCGCTCTCTTCATCTTCATCCTCATCCTCGTCCCCGTCTTCATCACCAGAGTACTCCAAATCCCGTGCAAGTGCAGCAACTAGATCCTCATCAGAGCCAAGGTCATCATTAGCAATGCTGCTCATTGCGTCTTCATCCACCATTGGTGTATTAAGATCATCCAGCGTAACTGGCGACATAATATCAATACTTGGAGTTCCGCCACGGCCGTCATCGCCCTGTTCATCGTACAGGTCAAACTTTACTGCCATCGCCTGCGCATCATCTTCTAAAAGCCTAAGCACTTCTTCCTCAATAGCGTCAATCTTCCCTTTAGAAATGCGCGGACGGAACCTATTTTTGCGCACGTTAGCCAAGGGCGGTGCAAGACCATCTGGATGGATAATATCTAATCCACGCGCCAATGGAGCTTGGTCAGTCTCTGCCTCTGTGATTTGCCGTTCAATAACCAAAATCTGGCAAACATCAGCGGTCTTTAACAACTGTTTCTTGTCAATTGTCCTATAGGACTCGGTGATTGTCGGCATATCAACCAACTTGGCCACAAACAAGTTTCCTTCAAACTTTACGACTGCGTTACGCTCGTCGCGAAATTTTATCTCCAGCTGGTCTTGAATCCGCCGTTCGGCGACCAATTTGCCAAAATGTGCAGCCATCTCGGGAAGCACACGTAATATAAACTGCTCTTCCAGCTGTGCCTCTGACTCCTCAACCTCTGGTTTTGCATCCACATTCCGGCTAGCCGCCCCTGCAGACAACTTCAATGTCAGACGGCCCCGCTGTTTATCCCCCAATGGCGGACGTCCCCGCGGTCTGGGCATGTAATGCTGTGTTTCTAACGGAAACATAGCCCCTATTCGCCTGTTAACTAACAAGAATTTGTGATTGAGAGTGGTACGAATGTGAGTGATGAGTAGGACATGTAATAGAAGAAACTGAACAATTATGTGGCTACTAAATTTTCTTAAACTTGTTTCTATTTTACAGTACTTGTGGGCAAAAATCCTAAGTGCACGTTTTTTTTTTTGCGATCCAACAGCCCAATCACTGAAGTTAGTGTAGCGTCTCAAGCACCAACCTTTGATGGTGTCCGCATCAACAATGAAGCATTGGTTGACAAAAATCCCGGAGTTCGATCAGAGCAACGGTTACACAACCGACACCAACAATGGTTCCAAGCAAAATTGGTTTCGGCATCCATTTCTTTCTTCCGCAGTTATATAGCACCTCCACACTCTTTGTCTTATTCCACAACAGTGTAATGTGCCCACACCTGCGCTTGCTGCCAGCAGCTCAAGCGCCCCTCTGCAGTCCAATATACAAAGATGAACGGAATATCCCCGCATAAGGTTCACTCGATGCGGGTATTGGTGACAGTTCTGTCCTCAACAGGTCTGTTAATTGCGCTTGTAACATTGTCATTTTGCATGTGGCTTTGTAGAAAGCGACATGAGATCTCTGGTATGACAATTATCCGAATTATACTTCTTCTGCAGCTTCTTGAAGTGTTCAAATGCACATTTAATATCATCGGCGTATACGTAAATATATCAGGAAACGCTGGATGTCGAGTATTTGTGTTTTTCATGCTTGTGCTGGCAGCAGTTCCTTTAAACCTATCAGTCGGGTGTATAATTTACTTTCAAGCGGTGCTGGTACATGGAGTACCTCTGCAGAAGAGAGCACCTCGAGCTATACTGGCGGCTGGCTTTATTATTTATTCCATTGTTCCCGAGATGTTTGTCCTATTCATTCCGGCGCATATGGCGGGAATGTCATCATACTGCGACTTTCTTAATCCGCCCAGTCGCCGGCTATTTATATTCAAATGGCTGGTTTTTTACATATGGGCAACAATTACATGTGTTGCAGGCGTGGTTAGCATTGCCTCGATGATATATGCTATTATTCAAAGGACGCGTAAGGCAAGGCATCGGATGTGCTCCTCGTCAATGTTAAACCGGCATTCATCAAGTGATCCCTCTGGCGTATCAAGAATGATTAACGCTACTGTGGTCAAGGAGACCTTGAAAAGGCGTCAAAGTACCAACACCATAGTGGGAAAGACACTGTTATCAATGGTCTGGTTTCCTATTGTTCCTATTGTGAGTCTTGGATTCAACACCATCTACTCGATCGTTTGGTATCGCACACAAAAGGAAAGCATACATGTAGCTGTAGTTGACGAAGTACTCCAGTTTTTGGCCGTGCCGCTCTTCGCTCTTACATTCTATCTCAATCCCTCAGTAAAGCGCGCGCTTAAACAATATTTAATTGATAGACGAAGTACCAGCGCTACTCCATCGCTAAAAGAATCGCGCCACCCCAGTCTTCCAAACTGTAGTAGCGCCATGTTCAATGGGCGTGCTGTTATAATAGACTCGACTGACCATTCATCAAATGGGTTTGAAAATCCGCTCGTGTCAAGTTCATCGGGATCCACCACAAAGCTAAGCAGCAACCCACCTGAGCGTGTTGACATCAATCATTTTTAAGTTGGGGTTTGCAATGAGGAAATACGTTTTGCAAATACGTAGGGACATTCTAATTTTGCTTGCAGAATACAATTACGCGCTAATAAAGCAAGTTCAGTTGAGAGAAGCACCGCCTGATTCGATAGCCTCGATTTCGGCAGGGGATATGGCTAACGGGCGATAGCGTGCCGGTAACTCCCAAAACTCGATGGCTTCCGTCAAGCCTGCCGATGATACTGACGAAGTTTGTGGGCTCTTTGACTCATATTTTGCCTTGTCCCAGAGTGTTTTGCGTGGGCCAGTGAACTTGATAAGCGGCGTGTGCTTGTGCCATTTGTATTGTGCCTTGGCCTGTCTTATAAGCGTGGCCTTCATTGTCTGGGTAGTACCCTGCGTTTTCGTGTCTAAAAGGGATATGAAGATAGTATGGAATCAATGGAAGGTGTTGCGAATTCAATGCTGGAATTCTTTGGCAGGGATAAAGAGAGCAAGAAACAGCAACTTATCGCTTCTGTAGGGAAGAAACTTGACTATTGAAAGGTTCGCCAGCAGCCCTCCGATTCGGCTTGTGATTATAAACCACCTGAGCCGAGTCGGTTATCCTTTGTGTTCGGACTCGATGGATTTGATTAAAATGTTAACGCCAGGAAAGTATCAGCAACACAACAAGTGCCTAATGTTGCACAGCCAGATAGGACTGCAGCTTCAGCCCCGACATGCGGGGACGAAAATCCCAACGATTCTGCACACTTTGCGACTGTGAGCGAGGGAGTCA
The DNA here is from genome assembly GCA_027577275.1 of Coemansia sp. RSA 988. NCBI lineage: Eukaryota > Fungi > Kickxellomycota > Kickxellomycetes > Kickxellales > Kickxellaceae > Coemansia > Coemansia sp. RSA 988. The sequence continues at coordinate 6,600 of JANBQQ010000087.1, read as the reverse complement.
TTTTGATGTGGGCCCTAAACAGAGAGGAAAGACAAGACAAGGGCAACAGCGGCGAATAGTAATTTCATCTTTTATTTACAAGTTTCAAAACATCTGCCCAGAACAACGGGAGGGCACCTTAGCTCAATCACGCATTGTTTTCCAAGAATTGTTAATAGGCTCATATTTGGTCTTTGTTTATTTATTGTCGGTTACTTCAGCGCACATCACATTTGCGTGCGCTACGCAGCACAGCATAAGACAGTCTATCTATCCACGGAACAAGGCATTCAAAGAACATAAACTGAATACCACGAAGTAAGCATACTCACTACATGCTCCTCTGTAAGCGAAAGTAGATAGATGTTATATTCTTTATGTGATTTCTATAAAAAAAAATACTAACAACACAAGAACAACACACACTGGCAGGCATATAAACCATGTACGCATTACCAGATGTTGGCATGCTAGAAGCTGGATAGTATTCCAATAGCGAATATGAGAACAACGGCCCACATGGAGAAAGTATGCTTATACGCATGCGTACGTTGATGGATGTTGACATGTCAGCATACAGAATTACCAGACAAGCATTATGGTCTTTAACGATTCCGCATCTAACTACAATCTCCTTTACAGGAATACGGGCAACATCAAGTTAAGTTACATGTGCTGTATTTAATTGCAATAAATTTGGTAAAATCATCTACACTATGTCTTTATTCAAAACTACAAATAATATGTTGATATTCTGTTTCTTGGTCCTTTCTTCTTGTCTGCTAACGCCAACCACACATACCAACTATGCCCGCCAACTTTGCACAAACTTTGAGTCTCACGATGCAAAATACAAGACTGCTTGTTGCCAAAAACTGCTCCAACCGATTCAAATAATATTTTTTGTTGTGCCAATAGTTTTTTTAAAAATTGTATTTTCCAAAGCTGTTCAGAGAAAATACTATTATTTTCTTCACTGCTAGCCTGGGTGTAAAGTCAATATACTTAATGCTACAAGCATTGCGGAGATTACATCCAGCGAACACGCGACATGTGCAGGGTCGATACCCGTACTTGAGAGCATTGTTCTCGTATAGCATGAACTCCGAGAATATTGTAGCTAATATTTACTGACTCGGTGATTGTTGCAGACTCTTACAGAATACACTTCTGCACCCCAGACACCAGGGATTTTGTATTGGATTCACTCAGTGCTGACCTTTAAGAGCCCCTCAACAAACAAAGCAAAATGCCGAAAGAAGAGCGTGCTGAGGTTGTAAGTATTTTGCTGAAAATTTGTAGCTGATATTTATTAATGGTACTGCCGCCATGTAGAAATTTTCAACAAAAATACATCTCTTAAAGAAGCTATACGCTCAACTACATCCCTGATACTTTTCTATATTCTGGACAAATTTATCTCACCTATGACCCAATCTGGATGCACAACACGTGTGCCGTCTACAGACGCAATTCCAATACTTACCTGGAGCAATCTGAACTACAGCGTCAAAGTAAAAGAAGGCACACGCCATATTCTTCATGATATTAGTGGTAGCATCTATCCTGGCGAGTTGGTTGCTATCATGGGCTCTTCAGGCGCAGGCAAAACCACTCTACTTAATGTGCTTGCTGGCCGTGTGCAGGGAGGCCGGCTCGAAGGTGACATCAAATTTCTCGGTGCGTCGCGCAATCCTCATACTTTTAAGCGCATGCTAGCATTTGTCGAACAAGACGATCTTATGCACTCTACACTGACAGTCGAAGAGACACTGCATACCTCAGCGCAGCTGCGATTGCCCAACACCACATATTCACCGCAGGACAAACAAGAGCGTGTTTCTACAGTAATGCGTCAGTTGCGGCTCTCGCACATAAAGGATTCAAGAATTGGTGGTGATGGCGAGCGTGGAGTATCCGGTGGCGAGCGCAAGCGCGTGAGTATTGGCGCTGAGCTTGTTACTGATCCAGCAATGCTGGTACTCGATGAGCCGTCATCAGGCCTAGACTCCTCATCGGCTGAGATGGTCATTACGCTGACCAAAGAGATGTCTCGACAGCGCAACCTGTGTACGCTAATCACGATCCACCAGCCAAGCGCCGAGATGGTTGCTAAATTTGACAAGTTGATCTTGCTGGCACAGGGAAAACTTGTTTTTATGGGCGCCACCACTCAAGCAGTGCCGTACTTTGAACAACTTGGATACCCAGTGACACACTCCAACCCCGCCAACTTTTTCATTGACCTCATGACCATCGACTTTTCATCTTCCGAAGCCTCCCAGAAAAGTGAAAAGCGTGTGCAGTTATTGGTGGATGCTTTTGCTGAATTTCGACAGCAAGGAATGGAGGCAGATGTAAACAACAGACATTGTGTTGCTGCAAAGGGACAAGGGGACAATGACTCGTCCCACACAAGCATTGTTGCGGTTGGTGATCTGAGCAGCGAAAAAAGCAGTCATGCAGGAAATGCGGGGACAGCCTTTGCACATTGTGGACAGATCATTGGCGATATCACGCAGGAAGAAGCCAATCTTTTTCAGAGCGAACCACCACCTATGAACAGTTGGATAAGTGAGGCTTCTGTTCTATTAAAGCGAGACTGGATCATGACCATTCGCAGCGGCTCCTTTATCAGCGGACTGCTTACACAGTGTCTGGTGATGATGCTCTTCAACAGCTTTGTGTTCTTCCAGCTTGGAAACAATCAGGCATCGGTACAAAACCGTATTGGTACGCTGTTTACGCTGACACTTGCGGCTACATTTCCAGTCGTTGTTCCGGTCATGACTATTATTATGTCTGGTCGCAGCGTTCTTCGCCGTGAACGCGCCGGAGGAATGTATCGAATGTCAACATATTTTGCAGCACGGGCGCTAAGCTTTTTTCCTGTGGTCTACATACCCTATATTATTATGTTCACGGGTATTTACTTTATAGCTCATCTGCAGTACGAGGTGGAAAAGTTTTTTATCGCACTGCTAGTCATTGCAGTATTACTATTCTGCTCGCTAGGCTTTGCCTTTACAATGGCAATGATTGTCCGACGCATGGAAGTTGCACATACAATAGCGCCAGTAAGCCTAGCCACATTTATGTTATTTGCAGGCAACCTCTCCAATGCCACCGAAATAACTCCAGTACTTCGGTGGATCAAGTACGTGTGTCTATTTTACTATTCATACTCGGGACTAATGCAGAATGAGTTTGATGGTCTAGTGTTTGTTTGTAGCTCTAGTGATACGTCCTGCTACAACTCTGGGGAAAGTGTAGTAGATGCGTATGGTCTTGACGAAGTACCAATATGGGGCTGTGTGGTCATCAACCTTGCACTAGGGTTTGGTTTCTACATTATTGCTTACTTCTTACTACGCTGGGTTGTCAAACCGCGCTTTATTTGGTTGTAGTTACATGGGATATATTTCTGTTATCATTCTGTTGTTGTGGTTGCTATGGTAGCAATCTACAAATAAGCAGTTATGTAAATCGGCTCGTCGTTTTTACATAATACTTGATACAAATGGCTTTGCTTCTTCTTACAACCAATATTAATCTCATATTTTAGAAAGTTCCTTAACCCTCAGTTGGACTAGCGCAGGGACGCTTACGAATCCCACCACTAAGATCTACAACCCTTGACTGAAGGTCATCCCCATGCAAACAAAAGGAAGTCGTGCCCACTACATTCACGCAGGTAAATGGCTAACAAGCTCCAATTGCCACCAATAGTAAATGATATCCGCAAATACTGTATTTTACAAGGTTATTAGCGTTGGTGGTGGTGGCGTGTTTTGCGTTGATTGTGCGCTGCAAGCAATGAAGTAGGAAACAACCAATGGCAATTACTCTTGTTCTGTGACATAGGTAGCAGTGGCAGTCAATAGAACTGGTAGTGGAAGCCAAGGAACATCAGCATCTGCAAGACTGGCTTTTATTTGTTTATTTGGTAGGCAATACTCTTTAACGATACCAGATGCGTGTCTTGTCTCAAAACGCAGTCAGCAAAAGAAAGCACATCTATTCACAGGACAAGGTAAATACAATCAGAATACCACGTAGCAAGCATACCCAATAAATGCTCCTCTCTAAGTAAAAGTAGATAGATGTTATAGTCTTTATGTGATTTCTATAAAAAAATATTAACAATACAAAAACAACACACACCCATGGGTATATAAACCACGCACCCATTGCCAGATAATGACATGCTAGAAGACGAATGTCATTCTAATAGCGACTACAAGAACAACAATCCACACGATGCAAGCATGTTTATACACATGCATACGTTGATGGGTGTTCGCATGCTAGCGCACAGAGTCACCGGACAAATATTTGTGGTCTTTAAGAATTTCACACCTGGCTATACCCTCCTTTACGGGAATACGGGAGACATCGACGTAGGTTGCATGTGTTGCATTTTTTTTTTGCCATGAGATTGCTATAAATCATCAGCACTATATCTCTATTCAAAACTACTACTAATATCTTGTTGATCTATTTCTTGGACCTTTCTTCTTGTCTGCTAACAGCCAACCACGCACATCAATCACACACGCCAACCACGCACACTAACCACGCACACTAACCGCGCACAAACTTTGTCTCTCACAACGCAAAACACAAGTCCGCTTGCTGTCAAAAACTGCCTCGACCGGTGATTTTTTATGCGCCAATGGCCTTCTTTAAAACATTATCTTGCTACCATTAGTTGCTGAATTCGGAAAAGGCCGACATCCGTGTGGTAATTTACCAACCACCTGCTTGATAAGAGGGCGTTGAGTAGAGTAGGAGGTTGAAACTTGATCTTTTTCTTTGCTAAAACGCTTCTTATAAAACATTCGCAACCATCGATCTGTGCAAATGAAGGTCATCTTAAGTGACTGTGTTGATTTAGCAATAAAAGCCAAAAAAATTAAAACTTCAAACATTAGTTGCCACAGATTTTTGGCGACAGTGGCAATGACCGTCACAAACACTTGATTGGATGTAAACAATGACAAGGCTGATGTTCGACATCCCACGAAAGCCAAAGGATTGGCATCTAATCGGGTTTTGTTTCCTTGCCTACATTTATGCAATTGAGGTACTTATTTATTTTTAGTTAGCTATCCTTGAAAACAACTAACGCTCCTTGGGCTGTCCAATAAGAGAAGGAAATCAAGTTCATAAATCTTAGTAATAAGAAGGTCATCGAATAGTCCTTGCAGTTGTCAAAGCCAGAATGTATTTCTGCAGACCCTTAACAGCAATTCTGCCATTTATTTGCAGTTTGATTAGCTATAGTGTGATGATAAAACGACTTCTAGCAAAATTGTACTGCAACTTGTTAATGACAGCATATTAGTCAATCCAATGGTATTGCGATGTTCTTATAAGGCATGTGTTTTTTTTGTTGCAGGAAGTTGGTAAATTGAGCATAAGCCTCAAGGTATTGTGGTCATGTCTTTGAAGAAATCATTTTAGTGGCCAATTCAGTATTGAATTTGTTATGGTAGGACACAAATCACTTGTTAAGGTAACGAAGAATTCCTAACCAAAAACTATCATTCAGAATTGGAAATGCCAAGATTTGTCAACAGACACATTGGCGTCAATATGTTTATTACATTCTGCAGAATCGCAGGCGCATATTACACCACATTCATCTTTCGCATCAACAAGTTGTGGTGTGCAGCAGTATTCGCAATTCAGGGATGCCTCGTGTGTGGCTCAATTCAGATATTCCAAAGCCGTGCAAATCGCGGCGATCCTATTATAAAAACTGTGTTACATAGAAATGCGTATGCAGCAAATTCTCAATTAGCAATTAACTGTCCAAAGCCAATCTCAACACACAGACAGCCACTGTTGACTGTCAGTAATTGCTAGCCCGCCAAATGACACCCCGAATCGGACGATCATAAGGTATCGCTCTGCACACCCCAAAACGACTCATCTTAAGAAACTACGCACACGAAATCAGACTTTGCAATTAATAGGGAGGCAAGGGGCAATAAAAAGTTTGTGTACAGATCAGCAAGCATCAGAATGGTTTCAGGGAAACATGTTCATAATAATATTCACCGCACTTGGAGTATCTGCGGAGTGTTCATCAGTCGCATGCAAAAAAAAAAAAAACAGGGATGCTGCGAGGGCGATATTAATACATGTTTCTAAGAACATCTCCACGCGAAAATGCAAACGAAATTAGGAAATGGCGGACTATCGGCGTCCGAATACCCTTACCAAGATGTGTTCAGGTTATTCGATTTGACCAATTGACTGTGAAGATCAACAACCATCTCTCTACAACTCAAAGTCCCTTATATAGTTGAGGATTCCCCATTCCTAACGTTTCACAGTGAAGTAGTTCCTCCAGCTATCATATAAATTTTGATTTTCCTCACTGAAGCGCTGACCTTTGCTCTATTTTGCTCTCATTCTCATTTCATTTCAGCGTTTTAAACACTTTTCTTATCAGAGGAAGATGAGCAGTCATACGGTTATAGATATAGTCCGTGGGCCAGCCGTTGTTAGTTTTTCGGCACCTATTGGACTTGGACGACGGCTTCGGTCGCTCGTAGATACCCTTCCAATCAATAGCGCTACAATAACATCCATCGAGTTACATGCGCAGCT
>JANBQQ010000086.1:24134-42665 GCA_027577275.1 Coemansia sp. RSA 988 | reverse complement strand
GATCAACGGTAAAGCTTTCCTGATCAACGGTAAAGCTTTCCTGATCACGCAAATATGAGCCTTTCCTCTTCTGCCTCCCATCCACCCGCACAACTTTTTTATTATAATTTTTTTGTGACCCGGCAGCAGAGCCATCCACGTCGCCCGCACTTCTTAGCCGATTGGATCCGCGTTGGTTGAAGGAAATGTCTACAGAGAAAGCTGGGCTGACCAGCAAAGACTACCACTACTTTGACTCATATGCGCACTTTGGCATCCATGAGGAGATGCTGAAGGATGAGGTGCGTACAGTGTCGTACCGCGACGCCATCATGAAGAACAAGCACATATTCCAGGACAAGATAGTGCTGGACGTGGGCTGCGGCACCGGTATTCTCAGCATGTTTGCCGCAAAGGCCGGCGCGAGGCACGTCATCGGCGTGGACATGTCCAACATCATCGACAAGGCCAGGCTGATCGTCGAGGAGAACGGGCTTTCAGACAAGGTCACCCTGCTGAAGGGGAAGATGGAGGAGGTGGCCATGCCCTACGAGCAGGTGGACATTATCATCTCAGAGTGGATGGGCTACTTTCTGCTATACGAGAGCATGCTGGACACTGTGCTACTGGCCCGCGACAAGTACCTGGCGCCAAGCGGCAAGATCTTCCCCGACACTGCCACGATGATCCTCTCCACCATCGAGGATGGCGAGTACAAGGAGGACAAGCTCAACTTTTGGGACGATGTCTACGGCTTCAAGATGACATGTATCAAGGAGGCCGCCATGGGCGAGCCGCTGGTCGACACCGTCGAGCCACGCGTCATCAACTCGTCGCAGTGCGCCTTCAAGACAATCGACATCCTGACTGTCACGAAGGAGGAGCTGGCCTTCAGTGTGCCCTTTGAGGTCTCCATCTCCCGCGACGACTACGTCCATGCCTTTATATCGTGGTTCGACATCGAGTTCCGCGCATGCCACAAGCCCATCCGCTTCAGCACCGGTCCATTCTCCAAGTACACCCACTGGAAGCAGACCGTCTTTTACACTAGAAACACCCTGACCGTCTGCAAGGGCGATACGATCAAGGGCACCATCTCGTGTGCGCCCAATCCCACGAACCTCCGCGACCAGGACATCTCCATCGCCTACGAGCTCGAGGGGAAAGAGGAGTCTGCCCAGGACCATTTGCAGTTTACAATGTGTTAGCTTTGTCTTAAAATACCCTTGCCACCACGCCACTTGGACGATGCTACTCTTGGAAGAAAAATAAAGAAAAATCATACGGCAAATGTGGCCACATACCAGGTTAAAGCTAACCGCTAGCGTTGGCAGCTACTGGGGCCGCCGCACTCAGCTCAGTGCTTTCTAGATTCCTTGATTTGCCAATGGCGCCGGAATCTGCTTCTGGCGCGCCACCGCTCCGGATTGCTGTAATTGCCTGTGCCAGCCGCACCAGCGCTGGCTCAAACATGTCACTGTCCACCAGTGCATATGCAGCGCGCAAATAGTGCGCAGACTCGGCAGTGCCAGCTGTCCCAGCGCTGCTGAATGGCATAGACGGCGCCATCATCACTCCACATTTCTTCATGCTGTCCATGAGCCGCGGCATGGCACTTGGGTCCGCTGCAGCAGCGCCCAGGTCGATCTTCATCCATACAAACATGCCGGCGGCGGGCACTGCAAACTCAGCCAGCCCGCACAGGTGCTTCCGCGCCAGCTGCACAAAGTGATTGCGGCGCTGAGTGTATGCTACGCGCAGGTCGCGCAGATGAGCGTTCCAGCCCTCGAGGCCCCATGTCTCGCTCAGCATCTTGGCCAACACGCCCTGTGTGAGCCCTGACGGCTGCAGGATCGATGACTCGTTGAGAATCTGCAGGCGGTCGAGGAGGTAGCCGGCCGCGGTGATCCAGCCGCAGCGCAGATTGGGCGCCAGAATCTTGCTGAACGAATCGAGCCGAACCACTCGTCCATCCACATCCAGCGACAGAAGGGATGGTACCAGTTCCTGCTTGCCCAGTTGAGGCCGCTCATCCGCGCTGCCATGCTCTGCTGCTGCGGGCTCCAACTGCAAAAAATAGTATGGATCGTCCTCGATTATTGCCAGGTTGTGTTTCTGTGCGATCGCATAGATGGCCGTGCGCCGAGCAAGCGACATGGTTGCGCCAGTTGGGTTCTGGCCGGTGGGAACAATATACATTGCGCGCAGAGGACGGCTGCCTGTCCAATTGGTGCAGATACTGTCCAGCGCCTCGGGCTGCATCCCCTCGCTGTCCATGGCCACGCCAACGGCCTTGACGCCAGTAGTGGCCAGGTTGCTCAGCGCCCCGGGGAATGACCACTGCTCGACGAGAATAGTGTCGCCTGCCTCGCAGAAGAGCGAAAACACCTTTCCAATTGCATCAGTGCTTCCACACGACGCAATGACGTCCCAGTCGGCATACTGCGGGCGATGTACCAACTGTGTGTGCTTGCGCAGGAAGCGGCAGTAGCTGCCCATCCCGCGCCCGTCGTTGTACTGAAGCAGCTCGTCGAGGCTTTCGGCCGAGCTGCTGTGCTGGGTTTTATCGAGCACCAGCACTCCGTCCTGCCCGTCTGAGTAGCCACTCGGTGCACGGACCCTGGCCTGCACCTGCATTAGCGGGAACATGCTTGGATTGGGCACTCCGCCAGCCATGTTGATCATTGCCATAGTCGGGTTGCCCATGACCGCCTTGAATGGACTCTTTGCATGTTTGCGCATCGAAGGAACGAACAGGCTGCTAAGGTCTTTGGCCAGTGGCAGCCCACTGCTGTCTGTGCTATCAGTCGCATTTGGCGCCATCGCAGTGCTGCTTTGCAAATAATAAATGGGTGCGGAAGATGTTTAGACGGATGTGGTTGGCCAAAGAGTTGCAGTTACAGGATACGAATGATATTTGAGCGGCGGAACAGGAGTGCCACGACGTCTGGGCTGTGCCTGGCAGCCATCCTTTTAAACGAATTGGTCAGCAAGCATTGAATCAACGCTAATACTGTGCTGTGCTGTGCTACAAACAAACGCTGCCAACAAAGCGCTGCAAGTCCCTTGGCACCATCGGCACCGCTCCGCCATTCATCAGCAGAGGGCCACATCCGTGCTTAGCAATGCATCCACTACCGCAGCCACTGGTGCATTACTCTGTCCCCCCCGACGTGTGCTACAATGCCCTCCAAACAAAAAACCCCAGAGGGGTCTTGTCTGTCCATTGAAGCCATCGTGTACGTACGGTGGCGGACACTGCGTCCCTGCACAATCCAGCGCCTCAATGATTTGCGCGCACTTTTCAGCCCAAGTTGCCCAGACGCCAAGGGCGAGAGAAGCCATTGTGCTGATCTTGGTTCCCAGGATCTGGCTGCAACGTACTCTCCCTATTCTTAGCGCCGTGATCAGACTCTCATACGCCATATGGCCTGCGCTCATGCAATGCCGTGAACATCACAGAGATATCAATCTCATCATTGTGTGGAATCCGCAATGCCATACTCTGCACTTCCATACTGCAACGGCCTCACACGCACACGTGCTCCACGTTTGAACACGAATTTGATAAAAAGCCTTATTCCATTGCTAAGACTAGCCGTCCAAAGAAGAGAGGCGTACACTGGGTAACAGGTTTAGCTTAGCTTCAATGTCAGTTAGAATATTAGAAAATATACTTGCATACAGCGTTTTCAACATGTACTGGCGCGATATTCATTTATCATATGCAATGTGCTAATAATAATAATAACTGACACTACGAACAACAAAATAGAAACATAGCCTATTAACGCATTTGCAACACCGACAGGTTTGCCATCATGGCACGCAGGTAATTAGTTTATTTTCTACGTGCTGCCGGATTGGACATTACAAGTGTAGGATGTGGAGGCTGCTGCGGGAAGCGGGTAGCTTGAGGCAGGAGCAGCAGCAGCAGCTGGCAACCCTCCACGATGGTTGCTGTTCTGATGACGCCCAGAGCGGAACCACGTACTCAGCGGGTATAGCAATTTTGTCTTCAGATGCCAACCGCTGCTGGTGTTGTCGCTGGCTTCCTTCGAGAGGGGCTGGGTGCACTGCGAGTCGTTGTTAATCGGAGGAAGCTGATGGTGAGCATGGCGCGAGGCATACTCGTATGCATGCGTAAGCGTTTGGTCGCCGCCATACTCATACACGCCAGAAGTGCCAGGCAACTTGGACACTTGCTGTTTGCGAGTGCTGGCAAAAGGCTCCGGTAGGGTGGGCGCGGCAAGCGTGTCAAATTCCCCACGAGTGGCAGATGTCTGCTGATAATATGAGCGCACGCCATGTCCAGGGGCGTGGCCAATGGTTGCTGCCGCTGTGGCAGGAGATGGCTCATAAACAAGTGTATTCACCGGCGAGCTTTCAGGGTTATACGAGCTGCTGGCAAGTCGGGCGCGAGGCGGTGGTGCTGGTAGCGCTGATTCGCCGCTGCCCAACTCTGTAGCTGGGAGAATAGACTGCGGCATACGCAGCATCTCGCTGCAAGGAAGAGAGCCGCTGCGCTTTCCCATGCTCGGCAGTGTAGACTGGTGGCGCAATGCATAGTTGGACTTGCGCGGGCGGCTACTGCGACCATTACTAGTGTTCTCCTCCCTTATAGGTGACGTGCAAGACGCTAAAGAGTTGGCCTGTGTCAAGGCTGACGCAGATACTTCGCGAAGGGATGGAATGGATGCCGACATGCGAGGCATTGCACGCGCTGGTTGCTGGCCCTGCGACGCGAGAGGATCGTAGCGCTGCTGCTGGTATCTGGACGACGCATACTTTATGCTCGCCTGCTCTAAGGGATTCAGGAAGCGATCGGAGCCTGCTGTTACAGATGATGACATGCCCACTGTCGTCGCTGCGCTCTGCACCCCAGAGGTGTGGTGCGGATACACTGGTGATGGATGTGGAACATTGCCATGATACCCGCGGGATACCGCACGCTTCTTGGGCGAGGGGTGTAGATCCATCTTCTCATCGACAGGCATCTGGCGCAGCAGACTAGCAGGCGTCTTCTGGCCAATGGTACTACCGATATCAGATGGCACACGACACTGCTGTGTATAGGATAGCTGGCGCTTAGAAATATCGGGAACCTGCAGATCGTGCACTGGTGTGGTCGAAGCTATGCTGGGGATGGCTGGCTTGCTGACAGTGCGTGTGATATCCGTCTACTTTGTGTAATGGAGCAGATCATCCACAGGTGGATCAAGTCGAGAAAAAGCAAAAGTGGAGTAGTTGGTTAGTGACAGTGGAAGTGAGCGAGGACAGAGTTCATGTTGAATCCAAGAACCAGCGGGTGTTCACTGTGATGTGCGTCTGCAGCCTCGGCTAAGCAAGTCCATGGATGTCGCTGACTGCGTGCGCCCATGAGGGGGTTGGTAGGTGGCTGGAGCCTGATTGCTTACACTCTGTACTTCAGCCTCTGAATCCGGTATGGTGCCACGACCGTTCAGACCGAGATTAGGCGGGTAGATCCTCGCACCCTCTACCGCATGGGCTGCCTTGGTTATTGAATGGTGGTTGTGGTGCGTACACATGTCGACAGACGACTTTTGTGACACGGAAACTTTGCTCATGTTGTCGCTGACAATTTGTGACATTGCAGGCAAGACAGATGCAGCTTCAAGGGCGTGAGTCGAATGGAGACCAACACTGACTGGCGGCGTAGTCGGTGTAAGCGGGTCATCCTGCTCCGCTGCACGACCTGTGAAAACGGCTGCAGCCTCATTGAGGTTGCCATTATCAATACGTAGATCAAAGTCTAACAGAAATAGAAGCTGCTTCTCCATAAGATTGACTTCGGCAACTGTGAATACTGTTGAGTATCTAGCCCAATATTTGTTCTTTGGCGATGCATCGTTTAGATACTTTCTACAATAGTTGAGAGTGTACACAAAATAACGCATTAGTGTTGCTGTTGTCTCTGCAACCATTTCACTAAAACAGTAACACAGATATCAAATCTGATGATATTGTTCTATAATGCCAGTGCTTACCCAGCGACAATTAGCGTTGCCAAAAATATCCGGTGACATGTACACTCCATTCCTAAACAGTTCATAACAGCCATATTTGCATTATCGTATTAGTGTTTGTAGATGTCTGTTCATAGTGCACGATTGCGATGGTTCAAACCAAAAACAAGCCACAAGATATAAAAATAAAACACAAGCCAAATTGGACAAGTTCTTCAAACATGCGCAGTAGATTGAAGATTCCATGGGGGACAAGAAAAATGTAAACAAGTACTGCAGTGCCAAAGTACAATTACGCGCCACATCGACCACAGCAGACAGTAGTCGTGATTGTTGCTAGGCAATCGCCAAACAAACTGGGTGGTCAGACTTATGACTGAAAGCCCAGGACCAAAGCAGTCTGGCCCATCACCTGCTCATTCCACTCTATGTATGGCTATGTTAATCAAAACAACCGCTCAAAGAGCTGAGGCTTACTAGACAACACCGCAATTCTTTTAATAATCAATCAGCATATTGGCTTATATGCAATGCTTACCTCTGGCTTCTTTGGGCAGTCGGTTACGCAAACGCTGGAGATAAACTAGCGTGCAGATAAGCGTGCCCGCCTGAACCCGCGAACGTAGAACAAGATTAGTGATAAACACATCCAGAGGTGGGACGGTCGATAGCGCAGAGCTCGGTGTGGTTGGAGGTGAGGGCAGACGCTCCGAGTAACCAATGCGGGGGTTGCGGCTCTCTGAGGAATAGCTGCGCTCATTAGCAGAAAGCGCTGGTGCAGGGCTACATGGAATGACATTGCGCGCGTGTGTAGCAATAACAGAAATCATGTCCTTGGTGATCTCGCATTGGATGGCATCTAATGTCTGCGAAGTAAGCGGAGCAGCCATGTTGAGGTGCAGTGGACGAGCTGCCTGGGTGGCAATACTCGTGTCAACCTGCGCGCTCATGTTGTCGTTGTGGGGGGCACGCGTGGAAACTAATTTGGCAATCAAGAGAGTAGAAAATAAAAATTAGATGCAAATGTAGATATTCGCAATATAAGAGTATATGAGATCGAAGGTAGGAGTAACTAGAATAAAGAGAAGAGAGTAAAGGGCTGCTGGTTTTGAATAGGGCAGCGACAGGCTGGCGGAGAAAAAAGCCAATGTATCTTAGGGCAGTCTGTTCTGGATGACCAGCGTAGAAGGGAGGAGGGAGTTAATTGTGTACAGGCACGGATAGAAGAAAAACAGTAGAAATGCTGTGTTTGGTTTATGTTATGCACAGCAACCAGGCTGTGACTATTACTATGTTGGCTTTTTGGCACAAGAAACAGAAGATCCGGAAATGGCAACAAGGGGGAGTGTGTATACAACAACAGCTAGGAAATACAAGCGACTAATAGCGTAGCGGACAGTAATCTGGGCTGAATAGAAATGTAGTGAGAGGGAGGGGCAGAGGGGCGAGCGAGAACTATATGAGGGAGCTGGAAGGCAGACGGCGATGCCTCCAAGAGTAGACGTATAGGTGTAGGGAATATGGAGGAAAGGCGGAAGCGAGAGGAGCGAGACTATGAGCCCAAAGGGCGGTGGAGGATGGTGAGGGGGAAAAGGTTGGCGAGCGCTGAGGCGAACGTATTGATGGAAAAGTGGGAGATGTAGCAGCAAAGAAAAGACTGGCACCAAAACAGGAGGACTACAGCAGTTGATATAGGAAAGGATCTGTGCTACGTAAGACTCAGACACGGTAGATGCAATGCAGCGCAATGAATGAGCGAAGGCTACCAGTCAGCACTCAATGGCCACACGCAGCACAAGAAGCGCATGCGGCTTGTCAATGGATTGCGGCGATACAGTCCAACAATTTGGACGTGGACAAAGAATGGATTCTGATTGAGGAGGGGGAAGGACCGAGGCGTCACAAAAGCATCTGCAAAATGTTGTCCAAGCTTTGGGATTTCTTTTTTTGCGGTGTCGCAAGTATTTTGCGTAAAAACAGCACACTCGAATGTCTGGAAAAGAGCTGGCGCAACTCATCTGCCATTGTTGTTTTCAGGAAAACAGTCGCAATATCGATGGATATTATGCTCAGTGTTCTGCATTTGGAGCGGGGCAGTTTCGATATTCGATTGGGGAGAGCAATGACATTTGTTTGTCCGAAATCGGTCGCAGCAGAGCCACTTACAGTCACCGTATGGCCAGTCACTGGCAAGCAATAAGAAAGGAAAGGAGCTTGCTTGGGCGGCCGTAGACATTCTGGTTGGATCCCCGCTTGCCGACACAGTGCAGGCCAGGCATAGCGGAGTGGGCAGCAACGAGCTTCAAGGATCACACTTACCAGTTCGTACTAGGATTTCGATATGAAGGGTCAAGCCGTGTCCGATAGAAATTGGCAGCGCTGAAAGGTCAAAACATGCGAGACATAAAATTGCGATAGCTACTTGGCAGACCAGACACGCATCAATGATTGCATATTGAAAGTAGGGGGTGATGAGTAACCATGCGCTGGATGCATGTTATGTGCATGTGGGAGGCTGAATCCAGACTGATCAATATTTAGTGCACCTTGCATAGACTTGCAATGGCGGAGAAACTGGGCCCCGCATAGTGCATTAGTCTGGGAAGGAATAATATTATATTTGGTTGATGGGAATGAAAGGGTCCAGACACACCCACACTCTGATTTCACTTCCAGCAGAGCTACCGCAATTCGTCTAACACTGCTGCATAGAATTCATGTGCGTGTAGTCCTGACAGCGCGTAGCAAAAAGAAGAAGGTTTTGCAGATGCTGGCAGGAAATCCTGAGTAGTCAGCAATCTAAAGAGTAAATAAGCAAGAACGCAGGTTTGTAGGCCACCACGACAGAGCAATTGAAATACCCAAGGGCATACTGCGTATCCCACGCAGAGAACATATTGCAAAATGTGCGTGTGAGGTGGGGGGTGTACATATGTCAAATGTGGGGGAGTATGCTGGTGGAATTGGGTTGCAGACAAGTGGCAGAGTGCGCAGCCGAAAGCGCCAGTGGAAATGCTTTAGAGAAGCAGAGCGAATGGACGATCGCTATTTTCCAGCTCCGATTGTCGCATGTCATTAATCCCATTGCAATTCTTCAGCACAATGTCTGAGCTGTTGCCATTGCCGCCACAGTCAGAACAACCGCACACGTACCTCAATTAAATAGCCTTGTGCTATTCTGGATAAATAATAGAAGGTTGTGTGAAAGCAGAAACAGCAGAGCCGAAGAGGCGCAAGAATATCACAGAGCGAAGGGAGAGTGGAAAGCAGCAATGGCTGAAGACAGCGCAGGCCAGATGTGTTGTAGAGACAGTGTAGCACACACCGTGGGAAGGCAGGCGGGTAAAGCCGCGTTGCAATTTCATATGAGGTGGAGTGCGCGCTTCCAAAATCCCAGCACGCCAGTTGTGTATTGCACTTCTCAGCCATTTTGCATTCCTTTTCCCCGGCCTTGGCCTTTGCTAGCAATGCCTGCTGGCACGCCCCTCGGTATTATGCGCACGATCCATGAGCATTGAAATGCCTCCCAGTCAGCCAGCACTGACACGCACGATCTGCGATCTACTAACATTACAGAGAAGATATGGATGGGAAGGATGCTGTTTGGGCATAGTGTGTTGAATATATACGCGTAGAAGCATATAGGCAGTGCCAGTAAAAACGCTAGCTGAAGTTATCTATGAGCGAGTCACGCATCTCGCCAACAATGGCCGATGGCTGGGCGTCTTGCAGCTTGAATATGCTCTCAACAACGCTCAGCTCCGTGGAAGTCGTATCCATGCCGGCAAATGCAGTCCAATCGTTGACAACAAGTCCTGCGCCAATGACATCCGACCCGCGGTTTACAGTGCCCGCAACCAACGGCACCTGCAGTAGACTAGACAGCTCATCCTGGTCTTGGAGACTCGTCCGTGGATGCACTAGCCCGCCCTGGTTTGAGAGCGCACAGTATGATCCAATCAGCACATTATCGGCTATAGTCTGCCGGAAGACCTCGACGCCAAGCACATCGGCGATAATCTCTTCAGTCTCGCGGTCAAGATCGGGATGAACAAGGGCCACGTAATCGTTACAAGCAATGACGTTGCCCAGCGCGCTCAGACGTTCCTCAATGCGCTGGATGGCCACGGAATCTGGTAGTGAATTCCGAATGTGCTGCAGCTCCTGGTCGGTGGTCGAGTTGGGAACCAGCAAGCCGCGGCGGTTGCCAGCTGTCAGACGCCCGATGATACGCGTACCACCAATGGATGTGTGGACCACCGGAATAACATCGCCCAGCTCGCTTTCAAACACACTGTAAAAGTTTTCGGACCCTCCAAGCGCCACTAGGCAGTAAGAGTTTGTGAGTTTGGAAAACACGCCAATTTCATTGCTGCTCTCAAACTGCGCGCGCACAGCCATTATTAGAAGGTAGGTAGTGTCTCTGAAGCCTTAAATAACGTCTGTGAGCTTGGTGGTGAGAATCGAAGAAAGCGCGCTTTAAATTTGAGGATTGTGTGGCAAGCCAAGTGATGAGCAGGAGGGATCTTTTGCTGGTTGTGTGACTTAAGGAAGAAATTTTTAAGAAAGAAAAAAAGCTTGATCAGAAGCGGCTGATCTAATATTTATAATTTGTCTACACGAAATGACTGCGAGAGGGCCTGCTGCGGCCCTGCCGCTGGCTAGGATTGCAGCAGGGAAGTGGGGGGGGGGGTACCGCAGAGCTCCCAGCTGAGTGCATCTTCATAGAAGCATTGCAAAGGCCCCACTCAATGTTTCTTGCATCTGTTTGAGTGAGAATTTGCGACGCTGCCGCACAGATGATGGTGTGCATGTCAGGCAATCCTGCAGCTGCAGACTGGCCAAAAATTAGGATAACTGGCAGGCAGCAGCAGATAATCTCGCACTATATCGGAGGCTTCTCTTTCTCCTCTGCACCAGACGTATTGTCACTTTTCTACCAATATTTGACAGTTGTTGACAGCAGCATACAAATCCTCCTCTTAAAAAAATACCTCCCGCACGATACTCCTTTTAGAAACGGGCTCGACGTTTTTGGACTCTTGAATATCTGTCAGAGGACAAAATTGGGTAGAGCCAAACAGCCAGCCACGCTTGGACTCTCCCCCACAGTGTACGGCGATTAGTGCTTTACTTAGCCGTGCGCACTAGCATACACAGACACAAAGAGAATATAGTCCTTTTTGAGAGTTTCTGAGTTTCTGAGTTTCTGTATTACTGCTGTCTTTTGGCGAGCCAAGCAAGCAGCGGAATAGCATACACTCACTTAAACCCAAGATAGGCCAAGGCGTATTTCAGTGCTGGGTGTTTTCAAGACAACCAGATTGTACCTTTTTCAAGCGCATATTCCCAACTCCAAAGTAAGAGTAGCCTAATTATTTTGCTCAGAAAGCACTAGACTGACTGACACAGTGTAAAGCTGGGCGCAATAACACGCGGGAGAGCCAGCGCAGTAGCAAGCCCTTATTTGTCCGACAACAGCGATGGGCCAAGCTGAGTGGGATTCAGACTCAGACTACCGGCAATTCAACCCAGGCCTGTACGCAATGCGCCTGCTGGGGCGCAGCGTATCGCGGCGCACACGGCGGCTGCTGCCGTCTGGGCGCGAGGTTCCAGCAACACCACAGGTGCACAACACAAGCGACACCCAAGTGTATCCAACGCACGGCAGCGGCAGCGGCGCGCACCCAGCAGGCACAGGGTACTTGGCATACGAGTTTGGTGCGGGTAATGAGAAACACCGGCGCGGCCCGCCACAGCCGTCGGGGATTCACCGCCGGTCGGTTAGCTTTGACAATCTGGTTCTACTGCCTGACACAATCCCGCGGCGCAGCACAGAGCCAGCGCTGGGGGCGTCGCCGCGCAGCCCCACTGCTGGTCTGCCAGCTGCATCGACGTGGAACAGCGGCACGACGGCAAGCAGGGCGGCGACGGGCAGCGGGTCGCAGCGAACAACGCCGGCTGAGGACAGCGGGCGGCGACGGTGGATGGCAAGACTGGCACATCCGCTGTCGACGGGCATTGACTCGGAGTACCATACGCAGCAGCTGGCAGAGGACCCAGGCGCACGTCATGTGCAGATTCGCTTTGCAGATTCTGCGACTGCGGGTGGGATGCGCAGCCGCACGCGGTACCGCGAGCGCGAGAGCTTCTCGGGACCGGCGCAACTGGAAGCCAGCGCCAACCTCACCGACTCGCAGAACAGCGCAGTCAATACAACCGACCCGTTCCGGCACATGTGGGAGGGCGAGGACGGGGCAGCAGCTGCAGATGATGAGCCGGCGCCGCAGCGCGTGCACATTGAGCGCTCTGAGCCGATTGGAACAGGGGCACGGCGGCGGGGTAGCGGCAGCTCGCGCGGCGGGGTTGGCGGCAGCAGCGACGGGCAGAATGCAGGGGGCATGGGCGGGCGAGATCAGGGTCAGCGCCTGCGTGGGCTTGTGCGGGCAATTGGCAACATCTCGCGGCGGCTCACGCGCATGCGGGGCAGTCGCAGCGCGTCACAGCCAGCAACGCCTGCCGAGGTGCAGCAAAGCATCATGGACTCTGCGCGGCAGAACATGTTCCGCATCCCTACCGAGACTGGGCACGAGTTTTACCGGTTTGTCGTCAATCCTGAGGATCCCGTGTCGGACCACGACGATGCAACGCCTGACTCGCCTACGATATCGCATAATCTGTCGTCTCAGCGCAGCGGACACCGGCGCAGTCACACGTTGCCGTCGCCGATGCTGGAGCAGCTCGGGGTGGCAGATACAAGCGGGCGGGGTAATGAACCGCCTTTGCATATCAGCGGATCGCGCCAGCGCAGCGACGAGCCACACAGGCGCAGCTCCGAGTCACTCAGGCGTGCAGAGGCAGCACGGTCGTGGCGGTCGTCAGGGCTGTCGACAGACACGCAACCGCAGATGACAAACCAGGGCCACAACGGCACAATCTCGGCGCTGGTGCAGGAAAAGCTGGCATCGAATTTTGGCAGAAATGTCCACATCTCCACACGACTGGGCACAGGCACGGGCACGGGCACGGATGTGCGCACCGAGTCGTCGTATGGCACGTTTGTCCGGTTTCACCCGAGTGGCGAGCTCAATGGCATCTTTGTCGCGCGGCAGTCGGGCGATGGAGATGCGGAGGCAGGTCCAATGTTGCTGGCGCCGATGGCACATTCGCAAGGCGAGGCACACACGGCCGACCGACACACGCGCAACCAGGAAAGCATCCGGCGCTTTGTCGATGATGTGCGTGCGGCGCGGCGGGACAGCGCGCAGCGGCGGCACTCAGAAGATAAGCACCAGCGGATGCAGCACGACGACCAGGCAGCGCTAGACGCGGCACTGTACGTATACGGGCGCCAGCAGCAGGGCCGCGATGTGTCGACATTGGGCACAGGCACCGGCTCGGCTGACGCGCCGTCTACAGTGCTTCCTGGGCGCAGGCGCAGCGATGGCCCTGCGCGTGGAGCGGTGCGGGGCTCCGACGGCCGCCGCCGTGAGACGGTACTGGGGCTGTTCAACGCACCACCCCCTGAGCAGCCGCCGGCACTGCCACCAAAGCCCCGCCCTGTCGCGCACACCGACAAGGCGCTACCGCCGCTGCCACACGTCTCTCACGTAGTCCACACACCTCACACATCTCACACATCACACACATCTCTGCGTCGCAGCCGTTCGCTCTCGCATCTCAGCTCGGCTTCGCCACCTCCCGAGGAATCCGAAGACAATCACAGGCACTCCCAGAGGCGGCGCGCACGGTCTGGGTTCTTTGCTGGCATACTCAGCAGACTTTCCAGCGGCCATGCAGGTCCACGGAGGCTCACGCGTCGTGTGCCGCGCGCACCTCCGGTTGCAGATCCTGTTGGTTTACAATCTGATGACTCGGATGATGAGGCAGTGGTAAATGTGGCTATCAGTGACGAGCCGCTCCCGCCGCCCAGTGTCAGCGTTCGCGTAGCCGGCGCACCACTGACTGCCGCCATTACCGCCGACATCGCCCAAAGCGCCGCCCACGCTCCGTTGGCCACGCACCAACACATGTACACGCATGCGCCAGAGTCTCTGGGCAGCCTCGAGTCACCGTCGCTGGACAGCGGCTCCCTCAACGCGGCTCTTCCCGACCTTGACGACCGCGGATCGCATGTAAACTGTGGCAACAGCAGCCGCAGTATTGGGCCGGTAGCGATCAATGCGACGCTGCGCAACTCGGGCGTGGCGGGCCTGCGCACGCAGGCAGCCGAGGATACCGCCGGCTCTGGAGCACTGGACACGCCTTACGGACGTGTAGTACGTTTCCACGAACGCTGCGAAGCGCCCGAGCGCATGTCTAGCGTAGCCCTGGATACTATCACTGCGCGTCCCCGCGGTGGCCGGCAGCGCAAGCAACACCGCAATGTCGCCCAGTCGATGCCACACTCGCACGCTACGTCGCACTTCAACAGTCCCACCGGCTCACTTGCCGAATTTATTGCGTCCGCCGGTTCCAGTATTCTGGATACGCGCGGACCTGGCCTGCCGGGCCTTGAGGGCTTTGCTACGCCCGGCTCTAGTGCTGCGCCACCTTCCGACGGTCTACCGGTACCTACCAACAACCGATTGCGGCGCCTCGAGGACACTGTGCTCTTTGCTGGCCATCGCCCACGCACCGCACCGGATATGTGCGAGTCGCCCGTCAGTGATGCTGGCACGGGTAAGACGCGCATCCTGGATTTTTCTGAGGCAAGCTTTTGTGTCGGTGCGCGCGGTCTGTGCCCCGTTGCGCGTCCCGAGATCAAGGATGTCCGCGGCATTGCCTGGCCAGACACTGACTCTGCGTCAGACCCGGTCCCTGTTGCTACTGCCGCCGAGTCGCGGACCGCACTGAACAGCCGTGAGCGCGCCGGCGAGAAGCCCCCGATAAAGCATGTTGTTGAGGCTGCGCTGAACCACACGGTATCCCAGCTGCAACATACCACAGCTTCTAGTAGCGTAGAGGACCATCACTTGCAGAGCCACGACACTCTAGACCGCAATACGCAGGATCCGGCCTCCCAGAAACAAGATGCGTCGGACCATTCTCCACAACGCCTGGCGGAGCTTATCCAGAGGTCGCCTGACCCGCGGAGCCTAATCTACGGCGTTGGTTCGCAGTTTGGCTCCATGCGCTCGCACGAGTCTCGCAGTCCGGAAGCCCTTGCGCGTCCTCCACTCCCATCTGCCACCAGTCTGGCAGACGACAATGTAAGTACTATGCTTTGCCTCCCTCTTCTGATATGACGATTGTGTTGTTTGCTTGTTGGTTGTTGCCAGACTGTTTAGCTTTAGACACCCTCCTCTGCTAAACGTGCTTTACTTTTATGGCTCTGCTTTCTTTCTCTTTCTGCACCAACTGTTTCTTTTAGGACGCTACTGACGCCAAAGCAACACCTGTTCCGAAGCCAGCCCCTGTTAGGCCTCCAATGTCACTTTTCCACACTGTGCAGTCGTCCTCGTCGCGGCCATCGTTCCACGAATACGTCGAGCAGCAGAAGAGTACCCCGGGCGCCGTTACCACTGGCCGCGAACAGCGCCAGTTCCGTGTCAGTCTGTTGGACCGCAGTCTGCAGTCTGCAACTGGTCGCCGCGCCCGATCCGCATCATTGCCACCCTTTTCGTCGGCGCCTCAAGACGCTATCCGCCAGCGTACCCGGTCGTGCCTTGTTGCGCCGTTGGCCCAGGCACTGTTGTTACCGTCTGAGCTGCCTCGCCACGGCGGCGTTGGGGATTCTTCCGACTCTATGCTGTTTAGCCACCTGCTCGGTGACGGCGCTGCGCTGCCCGTGCAGGCAGCACCGCCGCCGCCACCACCGCTGCCATTTGATCCGCTACGCGACACTGGCGCCGACGGGGTTCCCGACTCGGTACTGCAGGCATACATGGCTGGAGATCTTTCTGCCATTGACCGTTTCTTTGCTCACATTATGCACCTCACTTCACCTCCATCGGTCCTCGAGGCCGACCCTGACGATGACGGCGACTGGTCCTATGGGCTTGAAGGCCCGCCACCCGAAGTCCTGGCACGCAGAGCTCTTGACGACGCGTCGCGCGACATCTCTGCCATGGCCGACATCAGCGTTGATGCCTCAGGGCCCAACCTCGCAGCTGCTGCACCGCCCAATGATGAGGTCGCACATGTACCACCACCAGCAGCACCAGCAGCTACTGCGAGCCCCGTTACCAAAGGCAAAGCACTCAATAACACCAGTAGGCCGCCTTCTAAGTTGCCTGCTACCATAGCCTCGGGGTCTGGAAATGAAAGGGCTGCCCGAAAAATCGCAATTCCACGTCGCGCCCGCACAACGCACCAGTCACCAAAGACAAACGAGTTGCCTGCAACTGAAGATGCGCTGTGTCTTAGTCCAGCCCGCATGCCTGTCCGCAATGCTCACATTCGCCGGGCGGAAACTGGGCGTCGCATGCCCTTGCCAGCGACAGACCCACCTCGGGATTCCAAAGCCAGCGAGAAACGTATGCTGCTTGCCCGGCTGCGTGTGCTTGAAGGCATGGTCCAGAAAACTGCTATCGAAGAGTCTCGTTTACAACCGCCGCCAGTTCTGCGCGAAGCGCGCCTTGCTGCCGACATTCAATCTATGGAGTCCATATACTCATCCAGTCTGGAACTTGACTACGATCGCATTCACCGCGAGTTGAGCCGGAGCGTCCATCAACGCTTTGATGCTCAAAAAGCTCGTTCTGCCGAGCCCGCTTCCCAGAATCATCAGCTTCCCACCCGTGCTGATGTTCTCAAGAACTTGCGCCGCGGGTCGCAAGCTCGCGCCCGCTCTCATTTCCGTGCCAGCATGCTCGACCGCGCTGCCGTTACTCCGCATATGAGTGCAAATAGCGCCCTGCATCGTGCCCCAGAACAGCAACAGCAGCAACAGTATTGGTCAAAGATGGCCGAGCCTGCCACGTCTGCCTCCATTCCAGGGCCTGCTCGCAACATGTCTTTGCTAAGCGATGATGTTCCTGAGATTGCCTACTCTGCCAGATCCAATGGGACCCTGCAGATCGACGTCATCGACAGCTCATCCGCGCCTGGCTCACCTGTGGCAGATGCCCCAGTCCTGCATCCAGATTTTTGTGTTTCCAACACAGGCCGCTTCAGGCGCACCGCCAAGCTACTTGCTTTGTAGTTGGCTCTATCTATGTATTTCATTCAATTTAAATTTTATGTGTTAGAGAGAAAATAAAACTTTTTGGTAAGAGTATAGAAAAACACTGTCTCACCGGTTGTCACAGCGGTGTATGCATCAGGAGCAAGCAACCTGTGCTTCCTGTGCTCAATTCTTACAGTCAGCAGCAGAAACCCAGTTGATCCCGACTTGCTGTGGCAGATTGCGATACCATTTCGTGTCTGTCGCTCCCGATTCTGCCGACGCAAGCTTGGTCAGATCCTGGAGCAAGATATCAACTTGGACTTGAAGATGCTCGCTGTAGTCCGTAGCGTTTTGGTAGCTACTAATCAGGTCTGATCTGTAAATTGACTTGTTCAACAAGTATGGCGGCTCACTGCCGCTGCCCTTTGTTTGGATGTCTCCGACCTTGTATCCGTTGACGAGATTGTCCCATTCCGGGACCGTGGCACCACCGTGAGTGAGTGGTTCCATGCTGAGATCGATTAGCACGTCCCATTTTGAAGTAGCCTTGTAAAAGCTGTCAATATCCTTGAACGCCTCCGTGTTGTCGTTGTGCACATTGAGGCCAGCATCAGCAAGACCCTGTGCCATCCATGCTTGGGGCTGATCAATTGACCAGCCGATGACGGTTCCATTGGCCACCTTGTTGTAACGAGCAAATCCGACGGTCTTCTTAGCTGCCGATGTTGAATATCCGTGCTTCGCAGCATTGTACCGTTCCTCGATGCCCGCAAAGATCTTGTTTGCTTCAGCCTCCTTGTTAAAGAATGCTGCTACAAATTTGATCCACTCTGCCTTTCCCAACATGTCGCTGGCGCTTTCAGGGTTGACAGAAAAGGAGTGCGCATCGTTCATGCCGTAGGTTGTGAACGTCCACTGTAGATCAGTATTACCGATGTCATAGGACACACGCCGCACAAGTCGTCTTTTGTTGAACTTTTGCTCGATATGTGGCAGCCCGTTTAGCAGCCGCTGCATGCAGGGTGATGTCACCGCAAAAAACTTGTAAGATGCCGCCACGGCATTCTGCAGCCCCAGTAGCTCGAGAATGGCGCTGGTGGGCGCAGAGTCTAGGACAATCTTGCTGCCCGGTACTGAAGCCACCTTGGTCCAGTTTCCTACTTGAAGGCTATCCGCCGGTGTTGGCTTTACATCCGTAGGGGCAGGCGTGCCGCATTGGTATAGCACGTAGCTCTCGCCGGCGATCTTGTTATGTATGTACTTGGCATTACCCTTGTATGAGATTTCGAATCCTGAAGCGTACTTTGACTCGACTTTATCCGGAAAGTAGTCCTTGGCAGCGTCAAATGTTGAGACGCATCCGGTCTCATTTGCATAAGCGGGTGCGGGAAGATGGATTGCTCCAAGCAGCGCAATGGCAGCCAGATTGAGATGTGCCTTGAAGATCATTATTAT
>JANBQQ010000086.1:12031-24034 GCA_027577275.1 Coemansia sp. RSA 988 | reverse complement strand
AAATATGGACTGGTGGGATACGGTCGTATTTATACTTCCACATCTATATAGATGGCATCCAATGCTGTATTTGTTGCGCAATTTGGTTTATTCTATTATTCAGCTTTTTTTAGCACTTGCATGGGTCGCCTGTCTGTCCCGACGACCCAACCCTCCCACCCGCTTGAAGGCAAGAACAGCAAATTGGGCAAACATGCGTTCAAAAGTAGGGATGTGTGTCATGCGCACACACTCCTTCCTCAGCTTTGTTGTTTTGCACACAGAATGTGGCTACCTGGTTGGTATAATACTCTCTTCACGATTTGGGGGGAGGGGACGAAAAGGACATTCTCCCGCCCAACGGGATACAGGAAACCCACAAATAGATATCTCGGTATATGGCCCTCTTGGCCTCCTTCCCAGCTATCGAGCATTTTTTTAGCAGTTGTATGCATGACATGTCTGGTGGTATTTTCTATGGCATAAGCGGCGTGGCCTTAACACCCACCACCGCTTGCGTCAATGGCGGCTCGTGGGTTGTTACTCCAGATTCACACTAGTTTAAATTTAGCCACGATCATATTAGAAGAACCAGGAGCCGGTGTTTCGACGCGGAGAACGGCAAGGGCCACCGAATCAATGTTTAGTCTGTCTCTCGCCATCCCCCAAAATATTTGTGTGCCAATGGCAAGTGTAGATAGAATATGGTCATGCCATATGTGCACACTATGGCGCATAACAATGGCGCATAGCTAAAAATATGAACATTTTCTCAAAAAAGTGCAGACGCATTGGATAAGCCCAGCGGGATTGTATGCAGGGAAAGCCAACCTTGATAGTTGTTTAGGGGCGTATTTAGTGGTGCATACGCATAGCGCTGCTGCAACGCAAACATATTGTCCAGTATCTCTTATCCATACCCTACAACATTGTAGGCCAGTGAAAACATTATTTACAAAATAGAAAAGCTGGGTATGCAAAAAAAAGACATATCCGCCAATAAGGACAAATGTTTAGAATTCCATGTTGTGTGCTCATGCGCGCCGTTGTTTTGTCCGACTTAACAGCCGAGTAGTGTGCTTGCACACAATAGAGTATTTCTTTTGCAAGCGCAGCCAGGGACACCGACCCTGGCAACACCGACAAACAGTGCAATTGCAACATTTGGGCTGGAGATAGCACATACACACACATCCTCTCGGCGTATATGCCAAACAGGGAAGCACAATGGGATCTGGGTGCTTTTCCCAACCACATTTTGGCAAACGAGAATCCACTTGCATTCGTATCCAAAGATCAAAACATTGATTTGATCTCAGAAATCTTAATCCATGCGCGTGTCCACACACAGACTCGTAGTTACTTGCCTACCTCAGAGAACCACTTTCAACTCATTTAATTTACACTTTTGTTCATTTTTTTTTAGAAACGGCTGACAATGTTAGGTGACGAGGCGTTTAGACTGGCCAAGGAGGCCAAGGATATCACATCAGCACATATTCCAGTGTACAACGAGGAGCAAGTAAGGCTGGTGACGCAGGAGACGCGATATCTGTGGACACGCATCGAGGAGATGATTGTCAGTCTCAACAACAGCAAAAACAATGCTGCTACTGCCGAAGGCACGCAGCAGGCAGCATCGCAAGATCCGCTAGGATCAAGTCAGTGGCAGCGTGGACTGGATGCCGATGTGTCCGGCGGTACCCAGCGATCAGTGCCGCAAAAGTCCGGCGGGAGAACAATGGACGGAGCATTCAGCAACAGCCTAGCAGGTCCACAGACTGATATAGAAAATACCAATGGCCAGACATCGCTGTATATTCTGACAGCGGGGCGCAACAAACGCTGTCTGTTGGCATACCACCACCGTCGGATGGAGTTTCTGCGGTCACTTCTGTGGTCGATCCATCTGGCGCCATCGCTGGTCCCGCCCGCACTTTCACAGCGGCTGTCACCCGAAGAGTTGAATTTCTCCCGCGATTATGCGCGTCTCAACTCGGCTTATCGTGACGCTGTCGAGGAACAGTTGTGTCCCAATGACTCGCTGGATTGGACAGCCAACGGCGAGTTGCCACCACGGGACATGTTCATTGAAGTGCGTGTCGTCAAGGACTGTGGCGAGATAGTGACAGAGAGCGGCGTAGTGAACCTTCATGTCGGCACGCAACATTACCTACGGCGCTCGGACGTTGAGCACCTGCTTACTATCGGCTATTTAGAACACACCAATGCGTTATAGTCATACTCTCTTTATTACCTTTTGTGCTACGTAATCTGTGCACAAGTTGCATCAATCATTCATATAAGCTTGAAATCGATTTTATTGACGTAAAGCAGAAGCGTGTAGCAGAAGGTTTTCAGTGTTACAAGTTATCAACATGATCTAAAAAGAAGAAATGCTAAGCAATCTTGTTTTTGGCTTGGAACATTGATGGCTACCTCGAAGGTTGTGATATTTATGCTTTGGGCTTATTGATGCTCTTCTTGCGGTGATTGATGGGCTTCTTTGATTGATAACACTTCCACATTCGAAGCGCTTCGGAATTCCAGTACCCGGGGTTTGGACTTGTATCGGGATGCCGATCGGGAGGAAAAGGCAGGAGCGGGATCACCATGCAGCTCAAGCTACTATTAGTGGTCTTTCGCTTGTACGGCAGAAAAGACAGTAGAAGCTAATCTTATATGTTAGAACTGCATGCTAGGCAATGTTGCGTAGCGGTTCTAAGATTCATAAAAGTAAAGCAAATGGCTGCAAACTATCTAAAAATTGACATGTATCGCGCATTTACCTATGTAGCCTAGCGTTTTTCCATGGACATGCAGATAAATAAAAGCTAAACAGATTATGTAAAACAGACTATATATATAGAAAGGGGAAGGAATATGTAAACTATGCCGTCACTGACTTTTTCGCAGCAAACATGTTCCTCATCCGCGACACGCCGCTTCTGACAGCCTCGTTAGTTCCACGTCTGACCATGCCGAATCTCCTCGAAAACGTGACACGCGCATCGAGGCTGTCCTTGTGGCCCTTCTCCACAGATGCACCGGATTTGGGATCAGCAGCAGCACTATTATACTCTGCGACGTCAGCATCTGCCACAATAGCAGTCGTCGTCACAGCATCTAAAACAGCCGATTCTGCAACCGGGGCCTGATCCAGCGAATTTCCGGACATAGTATCAGCTCTTCCAGTATCCACCACAGCTGTTCGATTGTCGACATTTGCAGTGGCGGCGGTTGCGCCCTGGTGTGAGTTGGCAATGCCTGGGCCCAGCGAAGAACCTTCTCTGTCATCCACAGAGTATTCGGGCGGGTCCTCGCGGGTGCTAGCCAAATGGTCCTGATTAGGAGCGGAAACGCCGATCCGGTCCAGGGCGGCGTGGTTGAGGGTCTCGAGAGACTTGCCTGGAATCATCGACAGGCGCGAGCCCACGGACCGACGTAGCACCATTGATGTCGTCTGCCGCACATGGTTGACTTTGCGCGAGATTTCACTAAGGATGCGCGAGGATCGCTTCTCCACACTGCGGCTTCTTGCAGAGGGTTCGGGGAGTGTATCCAGGTCCTCAATCTCGCTGCTAGTATGTGACTGGCGGGCAGCCAGCTCTTCGCCTTGCAGATGATGATTGTGCTCGAAACCCCGGTTTGTCGTCGCTGTCGTGCTTGGATCTGCATTTCTGGCTGTGGTATCTTCTTTCTCGGCGGTTGCCTGAGGGTTGCAGATATCCATTCCAACGCTCTGGGACGACACATCGTCAGCCAATGCAGTTGTAATATCTCCGCTTCCATGAGCTGGTACTTCATCATCCGTGGACATGTGTGTTGCAGCCGTCAGCGGTGGGTCGTCGCAGACCTTGTTCTTGTGAGAGTTGGCAATGCTAGCATCGCTGCTGCTTGCGACAGCGCATTTGGTAGACACCTGTTGCGCAGCAGGCAGTGGCGACTCCGGCAAAGGATCCGACGGAGCCACCGCAGCGTGTGCATTAGTGTCAGCATCAGAATGCGGCAAGTCCTCGGCGGCAATATTCGCGCTTGGAGTTGCCACAGCATATTTGCTCGCACGCCTCATCAGCATGCCGGCAATGCTTGCGCGGCGACCCCTTGGCTTGCGAGAAATAGGCTCGGTGTCGGAGGTGCCAGCGAGAGCCTGGCTTCCGACGGCTGCATCCGCCGCCCGCGGGGATTGCGATGGCGGCGTGGATGACGGCTGCGAGCCATCAACAGATGTGCTGCTGGCCGCCGCTGTGGGTTCCGAAATAGCAAACAGTGGAGAGGTGGATATGGCGTCAACTTCGGGATTCGTATGAAAGTCAAACATGAGGCCCAGATGGCCTGTGTTGTTGTCGCCGTTTGCAGAGCCCGTGTGGGGATCGGGGCATTCCTCGTCACTCCCGCACTGAGGATCAGTCGGCAGCTGCTGCGTCTGCTGGCCGGTTGAATCAGAGTGGACAGGGCTGCCAACAGCAGGAGACTGGGTAGCCGCATGGCCATCAGTGGAGGACTGGGGCGTAGTTCTGTTGGTAACCATGCCCGCATAATCGGACAGGCCCGCGTAAAGATTGGCATTTGATTCCGATTGATTAGCTGGGCCATGTTCGGATCCCGCAGCAGGATCAATGGAACGGGCCTTGCTTGTAGAGGAATCGGTCTGGTGCGTGGCGTGTGAGGATGATGCAGAATCTATGGCAGCACTCGAATTGGCGGCGGCGGTATCTGCAGAAAAGTCTGGCTGTGTCAGCGACGATAGATCCAGAGAGATTCTAGGAGCGTCGAGCTCAGGCAGCCAGCACTTTGCATCGGACTTTGTGGAATCGGCAGCGGGGCCCAATGGATTAGCAGCGCCTGAGACCATATTGTCAGCAAGATGGATATGGAGAAACTAGAGCGCAAGAGGCAGAACACAAATACAAAATGATATGGAGAGTTAGTGGTATGTGTGGTCGGGAGGGCGTGGCAACTAGAAACAGGGCAATATTAGGAAGTCAGAACATAGCATCAATAACAGATATGTGAAGGTGACAAGAAAGAGGTCTCAGTGGGGGAGGGTGGACTATAAATGTGGAGACAGGGCGAACGCAACGGCGGGTATGGACAGAGGCAGCGGCATTTGTCTGAACAGCAAGAAACAAAGACACGGTAGCAGGTCTGGAGAGATAATGCTAAATGCGAGCGTCAAAGGCAAACACAGGCGAGTTGGTGTAGTGCGAGTATTTGTGAGCCTAAAATGGGAGTAGGATAATAGGGCAAGATACTTTGGATGGACGCAACAATGTCATATGGCGATTATAAATAGCCGCATGAATGATATATGCAGCGGCGCGATAGTTTAGAGCAGCCAACAACAACAGCAACAACAACAAGAAAGTGGTGATGGCGCATGGTTATAAAGGAAGGGCTGGGGCGCTCGGTGTGGAACACATCTGCTAGATATAATCATAAATATTAGCGGGCAAGCAGCAGAAGCTGGGCGACAGACACTGGGCAGTCATCATACACAGAGTGACATCTTAGCGTGGTGGACGCAACAACACATTAGATTCCTACCCTGTAACAAAAGATATAGTGTATATATTAAGCAGGAGAGCACGTAAAAGGTAAAGAGGGGAGGAGACAAAAAGCAGGCATCAGAGTTTGGACAAGACTCGCGCATATGGAGGACCAGGAGTGAGGCGAGAATGCGTGGGATTGAGGAAGCGCGGGGAGGAAGTGGTCTGGAAGTCCAGCATTTTCAGATGGGGAGGAGAGGCGGTCCAGCAGTAGATGCAGGGTGATTTTAGGGAGACCACCAGAGCGCAAAAGTAGCAGTTGCAAGCGCATTCTCCGAGAAGAGCTGAAGAGGCAGAAGAGGAGGCCAACGTTGGCACAGAATGCTCTATTGGAACATAAAGCGGTTGGAGGGGGGCTCGGCTGCGATGTTCAGAGCGCGGGAGATGGAGCGAGAGCGCATGGCGCAGGCGCGAAAGTCTGGATCGGTGGAATCAGCGCCAGCGGCAACTAGCACGGTAACGGCACGCACCCAGCCGCCGCGCGCAGCAGCCCGCAGCGCCAGTACGCCGCCGGGGGCGCGGGCGTCGACTCCGGCAGCAAGCAGCTCGCAGATGACGTCGACGTGGCCACTGCGGGCGGCGCAGCGCAGAGGCGCGTCGCAGGATGCGTGGAGATCGGCGCCGTGGACCAACAGCAGCCGCAGCAGCCGCAGGTGGCCGTGGGCGGCAGCCTCGCACAGCGGCTCATCGTCGCGCACATGCAAGTTAGCGCCGTGAGCCAACAGCGCAGAAGCGGTGTGCACCCAGCCGCGCGCACAGGCATACACCAGGCAGCGGCCACCCTGTGCGTTCGCATCGGCGCCATGCGCAAGCAGCAACCGCACAGTATTGATGTGAGAGACGGTGCGCGCGCTGTCGCCCAAGCCCGCCAGGCATGTCCCAGCGTTGCGGTAGCGGCGTGGGAAAGCGGCAGCAGGAGAAACACACGGCGTGGGGCTCGGCGGCACCTGTCCATCGCCCTTGTAGCACGCAGCCATCAAGCAGCTGTCGTCCAGCACGCGCACGTCGGCGCCGTGTGCGATCAGCAGCTGCGTGACGTCGAGCGCTGCGTCGCCGGTCAGCACAGCAGCACGCAGCGCCTGCGACTGGCTGGCACGCACGTCGGCGCCAAGCTCAAGCAGAACGCGGGCGGCCTCCAAGCGACAGTTGCTGGCAGCCAACGCCAACGCCTCGCCGCCAGCCGCGTCGACGGCAGCACCGGCGTCCGCCAGCACACGTAGCACCGCGCAGTGCCCAAGTCGTGCTGCAATGCGCAACGCCGCGTCATCATCGGCATGCACGTCGAGCAACGCCTGGGCGGCGGGCGTGCTGGCATGCGCGACACCAGCTCCGCGCCAGTGATCCAGCGATGACGCAGCTTCGTGCACAGCGGCGGGCGGCGCGGGCACCCGGCGCATGCTTAGCAGCTTGCGCACGATGAGCGTCCAGCTCTGCGCGCAGGCATGGCGCAGAATCCACTGGTCGTCGGTGCAGGGGTCGGCGCCAAGGTTGAGCAGCAGCAGCACGGTGGCCTGGCTCAGCATCTGCGGCCGCCGCACCACCAGCCCGAGCTTCCCGTCCAGTACGCGCCGTCGTCCAAATTCAACCAGGCAGTAGCGTGCCCGCACTGCCATCGACTGCGACGCCTTATAGAACCCCCGCGACAGGTGCGCCAGCGACGGCCACTGCGCAAACACAAATATGTTGCACAGAATGTCGAACGGCAGCACGCGGTCCAGCGCTGGGCGGCTGCCGCTGGCCTTCTCGGGTTGTCTGGTAGCCGTGTTGTCGAGGGTGGCCTGGCTCATGTCCAGTGCATTTCGGGGGCAGAAATGGTGTCGGGCAACAGAAAGTGCAGGCGAGGGAAGAAGTAAAGTACAGGCGAAAGAAGAAGGAATGCGCAGGGGCGCCTAAATTGCGAGATGAGCCGCCATGCAGCTGCTGCGTCACAGCCCACAGTCGCTGTCCGAGTCACACAGCTCCACCAGCCGCGGCGCACGGCGCACCCACCACCCGCCGCTGCTGCCGTCTTCTGTGGCGGTGGC
Organism: Coemansia sp. RSA 988; assembly: GCA_027577275.1. Taxonomy (NCBI): domain Eukaryota; kingdom Fungi; phylum Kickxellomycota; class Kickxellomycetes; order Kickxellales; family Kickxellaceae; genus Coemansia; species Coemansia sp. RSA 988. The sequence continues at coordinate 16,482 of JANBQQ010000086.1, read as the reverse complement.
CGCGCTGCTGGCACTGCTGGACATGCGCTGCCGAGGGGCAGGGCTCGCGACGACGTTGGGCTTTGGCATGGGCGCCAGACTCGCGACAACATCGGGCTCCTCCGCGGATGCCGCGCGCGCGTTGGCCAGCGACGGATGCTGTGCGCCGCACTCGCCCAGCCGCCGCATTGTGGCCACCCGCGCCCGATCATCCCATGCGACAACCTCAAACACATCCATGCGCGCTGCTACGTTGCCGCCGCCAATCTCTGCTGTAGCTGCGGCGGCGGCAGCTTGCAGGAGCGCCACCAGCAGACAATCAACTGGCGCCGGCAATGCAGGCGGGCTGATGGGCGGCGTGCGCAGCCCCAGACGTCCAAGCAACCGCACCACTTTTGTACCGCCCACCGGAGCGTCGCATGGCAGCTCGTCAGCAGGTGCAAACAGCGGAGCAAGCGACGCCACATTGGGACCGGCGCGACGTCGAGCACACGCCAGTACCGCGCGACACGCATGTACCGCGCGCGACGCAGCCCGCTGTGCACGCAAGCGCTGCATCGCATCGAGCAGGCTGCGGACTGCCAGCGCTGGGCTGTCGCGCGGCAGATGCTGTAGCAGCGCCAGACATTCGTCCAGCGGTAGCCGCAGCAGCTGCGTGCGCAGCGCCAGCACCAGCGCCGTAAAAAAGTCCAGCAGCAGCCCCAGCTGCGCCGTGTCGCCGCCGTCGCCACACGCGTCGCGCGCCACGCGCACCTCGCACCGCAGGCGCCCAGCATCCGCCCGCACCGCAGTGCCCTGCAGCGCCTGCGCCAGTGCAGCACCGCGCTCCTCCGCCGGTGCTGCCAGCTGCACGCGGTTGGCCAGTAGCGCGTCCCACAGCTCCAGCACGTCCGGCAGCGCAAGCTCGCGTGCGCCCCACACCAGCAGCCACCGCACCGCAAAGTCCTCTGGACGCAGCCCTATCGCGTGCAGCCGTCGCCAGAGTGCCACGTCGGCCGCCGCTACTTGCGTGTCCCACCACTGCCGCAGCACATGTCGCAACCCGCCGCCGTCCAGCGCTGCGGTGAACAGATCCAAGTGCGCCCCACGCAGCGCCAGCACCAGTGCGTGGAATGTCTCCGCCTCCACCTCTCCACTTCCGCCGCTCCCCGCTGCCAGCACGTAGTATAGCGGCCCCACCACCTCGTTCATACCCTGCACGTATCCCACTCCGCGGTTGAACCGCGCGTACACAAACAGTATCCGCTCCACCACCTCTGCGTGCGTCTGCGCTGGCTCCTCGAGCCACGTTCCGCTGCCGTGGCCACCTCCGCAGCCCTCGTCGTCTTTGCTCTCCTGTGCCGCCGCTATCCGTTCGCCCAGCGCGCGCCGCGCCTCACTCAACGCGTCTGCCCGCGGCTGGGCTGTCGCGTGGCAGCTGCCCAGTGTGCTGCTGCGCGACCCGTCCTCGCCGTTGTCCACACGACTGCGAAACAGCGCAATGTCCGGCAGCGTGCGCTGCACGTCTGCGCGGATCTGCCACACTAGCTGCCGCGTCGCGCGCTCATCCTCCTCGCTCTGGGCAATCCCGCGCACCACCGCTGCGTACGAGCGCCGCGCCTCGGCCTGTGCCGCCGCCCATGCGCGTCGGTCTGGCGGCAGAACGCCAAGCATGAGCTTCCAGCACAGCGCCCGCAGCCCGCCAACTTCTGGAATCCCGCCAAAGCTCAGCTCTGCCACTCGCTGTACGTCTGCCTCATGCGTTTCAGTCTCGAACAGCGCGCGCTCAAACTCCTCCACCCTACTGAGCGCAGTGTTTTGTTTATTAGTGCCCATGGCTGTGGTTTGGATGCTAAAGTAAAGCAATCCACAACGCTGCGCTCAGACCGCCTGCAACTTTAACGGCCACCGGGCGTGGCGTCTAGGCGAACAATGTCACTGAACTGAGTGGGGAGTGCCCGTTGTTCTTACCGTGTGTCCATGGGCGCCGTCTGCTGTTGCTATTGTTGCTGCCAATGGGGGGTGTGCTGTTGTATTACCAGAAAAGCTAAGGCTAAACGATACAGAAAGCTAGAAAACAGTGGAGCAGAGAGATGCTTGAAACTGTGCAGCCCACACACCCACCACTTAAAATTAGACGCAGGAGCATATAATAAATGCGCGTGTTGCCGCACAGCCTGGAAAAGGGGAAGTGGGTGCAGACCCATGCCTGGGCCTTCTGCTACTGCGGCGCCTGCTGAGGCGGATCGGGCTTGCGCGAGTTGGCGTTGTACTTTGGCACGCGCTCGTATTCGTTCGGGCCATCGCTGTCGCTGTCACTGGAGCTGCAGCTGCTTTCGGGGTCCGACTCGCCCACAGCGCGCTCGCGGTGGAATATGCAGCAGACTTTGGAGCTCTTGCGGCCCTGGCCCTCGTTGTCCACAACGTCCTCCTCCCACCGCACATGCCCTGTGTTCTGTAAGCTCGTCTGTGGCGCCGCGTTGCTGCGCTGTCTGCTGCCGTCACCGCGCAGGTGCAGGATCCCTGCCGGGGGCGGCGGGAGAGGCGGGGCCTGTACCACCACCGTGCGAGATCCGTGGCTTGCCACGCTGGCTGGGCTGTCTCGCTCGCCCTGCCCCGCACGTAGCGACGCACTGACCCTGCCCCTCGCCGATGCATCTGTCCGCTCCCGCCTATCCATGTGATAATACAAAATGTTAAGAAGGTTCTAAAGCCTGAATTGGAGCAGGAAAGGGTAATTGCTTGTTGAAAGGAGAGAAGCAAAGTCCACAGCCACACCTGCGCCGCCCATAAAAGCGTCACTGTGGGATTGTCAGATGACGCCATGTAGGGGCGTGCGGGGGTGTTTAGAAGACTTGCGCAATTAACTCTTAGCCCCTTCTCTTGCACAAAACAACTCTTGGCCTTCTATCTTGGGCAATGGACGAATCAGAGCAGTCGATCTCGGAACGGCGGGAGCTGCGGCATGGATACCGCAGCCTGCTGTCGGACGCAGCAACACGCAAGAAGGAGTACCTGGAGGACGGCGGCAATCTGCTGTTGGAGGATCTGGATCGCGCCAATGACCTATTCAGCGGCGTGCAGGGCACTGCCGAGGGTGTATTGGACTCGCGGTTTCTGGTGATGTCTGCGGACATTGGCGCGCGGCGCGCACATATGATGCGCATTGACAGCGCAGCGTTTGACTCGCTCGAGTACGTAGAGAAGGTGCGCGAGGTACTCTACGGCCCTGGGCGCAACGCCGACGATCAGCAGATGGCAGGGGCTACTCCCGACTGGGCAGCGGTGGGAACCATGGCCGCACGCTTTTCACGACAGCCACCACGTCTGTCGTACATCTTTGGGCCACTAATGGTAGCAGCCAAGGAGCGGCGCCGCGCCGAGGGAGTCCGACGCCGCACTGGGGCATCGCAGTCAGGCACACAGCAGGCGCTGATCGAGACGATGGCCGAGGGCGACGTCAAGCGGCAGGAGAACCAGACCACAAAACTCGTGCAAAAGGTCCACCGGCTTATGGTGCAGGCTGGCCCTGTCAACCTTTTCCGGCTGGTCATCAACCCCGAGTCCTTCGCGCAGTCCGTTGAGAACATCTTTTACGTCTCCTTCCTTATTCGCGACGGCAAGGCGTACATCGACGACTCATCTGGACAGCCCATCATTGAGGCCTGCGAGCCGCCACAGCAGGAGGACTACCAGTCCGGGCTAACTAAAAAGCAGCTCATATTCGCGCTGGACCAGCCCACCTGGCGCACTATCGTTGACACCTACGCCATCGACCGCTGTTTGATTCCGCCACGCCGCTCCAAGCGCGATTACGCCGGCCAATCTCAGATTTCGTCACAAGCCCTTCTCTAAAAACCCCCCACTTTTTTATACGAACACCGCCTGCATGCTTTGGACTCTTTTGCCCAACCACTCTGCTGCTGGGGATCCCGCCGATCATCAGATCTTGCATAAGTGCCCTCTGTTTGCTGTTCGCGATTTTGCCCAAGCGCTCTACTATATTTTTCTTCGTTTGCGCTTCCCCCCCACGATAATATTTTTTTTTTTGCATTTGTCAGCCTAAAAGTTCCTTGTAATTCTTATCTTATTGCTTAAAGTACAGAGCACTGTTTAGTATGGACAGCGCTGTTGTAGATTTAACCGACTCGCCACCGCTCACAACAGACCAGGCTAACGCATTCACACATCCGCAGCAGGGTGGCCGCACAGCACATTCCACAGGTGCTGTGGTGGTGTCCAGCGATGACGACGACCGACACTCGCCCGGCTCAATTCCAGGCGTGACTCCGCTACCTGTGGGATACGTGCTGCCACCCATCCACCGCCAGCCGTCACACGAATTTGGCCACCCTGAGCGAATCACAACCCTACGCGATGTCCTGAGCACTCGTAATTCACGACAACGGGGAAGAAGCAGTAAGTACTATTATTCTGGAGTTCTGGTACCACCATATCGCAGAACCCATCCATATTGCAGAACCCATCCATAT
>JANBQQ010000086.1:0-11931 GCA_027577275.1 Coemansia sp. RSA 988 | reverse complement strand
GCAGAACCCATCCATATTGCAGAACCCATCCATATACTCAGGGTCCAATATCAATCTGATAAACTTTCATTTGCCTGTTATTCCATTTCCACTATCTGAATGTGTAGTGCTTGCGCGGCAGCGGGCAGGACTTCAGCTGCAGCCCGGGGCCGGGGGCGGGACGTTTGTTCCACATGCACTACCGCACACAGGCGACGAGCCAGTCGAGGCCGGCGTGTACTATCCGATCCGGGCGCGCGCAATGCTGCCCAACCAGCGGCAAAGGCAGCGAGAACGCGAGGAGGCCAGGGCAGCCTCATCCACAGCAGCAGCATCGCCCGCACTGGCCGGGAGAGAGACTGCGGACGGCTCAATCGACGTTGAGGAGGTCGAGGAAAACGGCACGGACACGGATGACAGCTTTGTCGACGACATGGACGTGGATCTGGACGATATCATCGACGATGTCGACGTGGAGAGCTACGTGAGCGGGTCGGACGACGGCGTGGATGACGGCGGCTCGCCCATGCGACCAGAGGGGGCGGCCGTACAGTCCATCATGGACTACCTGGCCATGCGGCGAGAGGGCCAGCGCATGATGGCTGGCGGCGGCCCCGCCATGGCCCACGACGTACACTCCGGCCCCGTCCACCACACACGCGGTCGACGTCCGACATTTATCTTTCCATTTCCCGGCATGGTGCCGCCACACATGCGCTCCGGCGCTAACGGCATTACTCCCTTTGACTTTATCCCCGGCGAGGATATCAGCAATCTGCTCACCTTCCTCGAAGCTACCACCCCCGCCCCGCCTGCGCGCCCAATGACGCCTATGCGTCCCCTCAGACTCTCCAAGCGCCAGGAGGAGCTGGCGGCTCTGCCCGACTTCTCGCGCAAAGTGCCCTCCGCCAATTACCGCGACGCATCGGAGGCTCTGACGGCAGAGTCACTCGAGATCGTCTGCACGCTATGCTCCAGCACTCTGTTCGACAAAATGCCTGTCTGGGCGCCCACCTGCGGCCATGTCCTCTGCAGCTCGTGTGTCGATGGCTTCACTGCCGCCTCCAAAACCTGTTCCGCCTGCAAAAAGCGCGTGCTAAAGAAGTCGCTGGTCCACTTGTTCTTGTAGTTTTTATCCCTCATGCCTGAATTACCCCTAAAAACATGGCTTTTTTGCTACCACACCCATTCCAGCTTCTACTGATTGCAATCCGCTGGTAGGCTAAAATTAAAAAAACATCTAAGGACTCAATTGTTGCTTGGTGAAGGCGGATCACGCGGCTTGGGCTCATCGCCCGGCTTGGATGGCTCGCTCGATCGGCTGCTTGGGATTCCGTCTCCGCTCTTGGCGCTTTCCCGCTTGGATTTGGATTTCTTCTCCTCTTCGTCCTCGTCCTCGATAAGCTCCTGCTGCTCCTCCAACACTTCGAGCTTCTGCTGCGCTGTGGCCTTGCCGCTGACCTCCGCCAATCGCAACGTCGCCTCGTTGATCAGATTCTCTGGCAGCGAGTTGATCGTCGCCTGCAGCGCTTCCGCGTTGAACTGCTGCTGCTGCGATATCGGCTCGCCTGCAGCAATGATCCGCGACAGAATCAGCAGCGTCGATGGGATGTTGTGCTCCAAATGCAGCTCGATCCACTGCGCCAGCTCCTCGCGCATCCGTGCCGGCGACACCCCGATCGTCCTCATCCCACGCGACTGGCACGCCGACTGCAGCTCCGGCACCGATAGCGACTCAATGCCCTCGCTCTTGATCATCTTGTCGTCTGCCCGGATGTAGCGCATGCGGTTCGTGATCTGGTACCGCAGGTACGTGTCGGTCCCGAACCCATTGACTCCCATGAACCGACAGATCGATACCAGCTGCGGTCGGCTCAGATTGTCCAGCGTTAGGTCGTCCGAAAATATGTGCGCCACCCGCAGCAGATCTGCCGTGGACATCGCCTCGCCTGTCGACCGGATCTTGTTGAGGAACTCACCCGTGTCCTCTGCTTCTTCTGATGCCGCTGCCAGCCGCTCCTCACTCCGCTGCTTGTTCATCTCCGCAATTGTCTCCTTTAAATACCGCGACATTTCGTTACGCACATCCTGCGTCTTCTTACGCTTCTTCTCTGCTGTTGCCTTGTCCTCGTATGTGCTCGGCAGCATGTTCGGGAACAGCTTCAGCGCAACCGGCAGTAGCAGCTCTGCAAACGGAATCACCACAAACAGAAGGAAAGGCACCAGTCGTACAGTATCCGTGAATGAGCGTCTCAACTGTCGCTGCTCGCGCCGTGTCAGCGTCCCACCCCACGCTACTTTTGCCACCAATCGCGAAGATATCTTCATCTCCTTCGCAAATAGTTTCGTTCCGTGCCAGTAGTGCAGCACCTCATGTTTGATCTTTTCCATAATCGTTTTCTTCTTCTTTATATCTGTTGCTTTCGTCTCCGCTGCCTTTATCGCTCCCTTTTCGCTCTTATCTTCGCGGATCACCATACTCTGCCGATTACGTACCGTCGTTAGTCTTGCTGTCTGAAAATACACCGCCTGTCCCCACTTCATATTGTATCTAAGCGACTGCTGTCCGTCTATTCTGACCATTGCTCTATGCTGTGTCCAAGCTGCTGCTGCTGGCGACTCTGTCTTGTCTGTCGATCGGACAAGTACACTAGACTGTCTCTGCGCGAAATACGAAAGACCCACTACACAAAACCACCTCTTATCAAACATTCAAAGATTTCACTTCCTCAACTCTTTAGTTCTCTGCCTTTTTATAGAATCCTATCCAGGAGTCTGCTATAGTAAAAAAGCCTTACCTCTTCCTACCCGCCCAAACAGGGGTTTTCCTAGCGGCCTTGTCGCTCGTGCTCCGATTGAAAGCATTTCCTTCGTTCTAAGTGTATTGAAAACAGGAAAAAAAGAAAAGCAAAGTAAAAAAAAAACTCTCTTCAAAAAACAAAAGGGGGGATATCACTCAATGCCCTTGGGTTTGCGAGGATACCCAATTAAATCATCTAGACGGTCCGTACCAGATTAAATCTGATAGTGTTGTAAAATTATAATCACCACATGCAGCAATAAATGTGTTAGTACCCTGTTTACCAGAGCGCTCTACAACCAATAACATCCTCGACAAGCACATGTTAGCATCTATAGCATTTATTCCCATGCACATCCTGGCAGGTAGAGCATTAATATCAGAATTTCAAGTTAACTTTTGTAAGATACCTTTTTACCCATGGCCACTAACAATGGGCTGAAATGTCTTGAGCCGCACAAGTCCTTACCATTCTATGCAAGTCAGCATCGCACTACTTTGCGTGCATTAGAAATGGATTATCTTACTGCAGAAATGATCTTCTATCTGCTATGTCTTATCTTTTTTGACGCAATGTTTTTATACTTTGAACCAGCTCGCCCCACCTGCTACGCTATGTGATGCAGAAGATATTGTGCTTGGTGATTGGTTCCCCGGATACTCCTATCAAAAACCAAGCTGTAGAGTAAGAAAGTACGCTATGCATTTGTCATGCGCCATCAATAATCAGAATGTAATTACCATAGCCAAAGTCACAAAGCTCAGCTGCATACCATTTTCTGTTTTTTTACTAATACACAGTTTCAAAGGCTGAGCGTATAAATAAAACGCATGCCCTTGTCCTTTCAACTATTAGCGCTGGCTGCTTTAATTAATTATTAGTTTATCTATTTCTTCAATAAGCTGCGATATGTTAGAGGAAAGTGACAATACAAGTGTTGGCGAATTAACTCCGCTGCTCAATGTGTCTCCGGAAGATGCTGCTATAGAGATTAGCAAACGCGATACACGCGAGCCATATATTATAGTGGCTGCAAAGGAAGCCCGCTGGATAACAGTCTCGGCCATACCATCTATCCTCACAATGGTGCTTCTCATCTTGATATATTTGGTAAACTTCCTTGCTGTTAGCCATTTGGGCGCCACCATGCTTTCTGGTATGTCTCTAGCTATTACAACGCTAACCTTTGCAGGAGTATCACCATCGCTTGGTCTGATCTCAGCAACAGACACATTCTGCAGTAATGCATACACTGCCTCAAGTGACAAGAAAGTACTCGGCTTGTATTTCCAGCGTGGTCTCTTTGCCATTCTTATACATGTGACTATCGCGTCCGTAGTATTGTGGTACATTGAGCCCATTCTTCTCTCAATCGGAATAGATGCTGCCATTGCCAGGTACTGCGGAATATACATGTACTACCAAATCCCAGGATTGCCAGCATATATGGGCTTCCAAGCTGTCAACCGCTATATGCAGACGCAGGGAATAATGCATGCAGGCACTATCATTCTAATGGTAGTTACGCCAGCGCATTGGGTCTGCATCTACATCTTTGTGCATTCACCTACGTACGGCATTGGCTTTATTGGCGCTCCCATCGTCACGACAATTGCAGAGTGGATAATGTTTGTAGGCATTGTAGTAGTCATGGTGAATAGTCGCGCAATAGATACCTGGGGAGGTTGGGACCGTCGAGCCTTGCAAAATATTTCCGACTACTATCATCTGGCTATTCCTGCGATGCTCACTGTCAGCTGCAAATGGTTTGGATTTGATTTTATTGCCATATGCACTTCGTACTTTGGCACTTACCAGCTTGCTGGCCAGGCCATATTAGTCAACACAGCAATATTCCTCTACCGCATCAGCGTAGGCCTCAGTGTTGCTGCCAGCGCCCGTGTGGGTAATCTTATTGGTGCAGGAAAGCCGCGACAGGCTCATATCTCAGCCGATGTGTCAATTGCACTTTCTGCACTGGTTGGCTTACTCTCTGCCATTTTTATGCTATTCTTCAACGGATGGTGGGCGTCGGTTTTCACAGAGGACCCTGACGTTGTTTACGAAATAAAAAAGCTTGCCGTGGCTGCCAGTATTTTTATTTTCAGCGATTCGCTTAATGCTGTGCTCAGCCCTGTTCTGCGGGGAATTGGCCAGCAAAAGGCTAGCGCAAACGTTTATATCCTCGGCTTTCTACTTGCCACCGTTCCGATTGGACTCTATCTGGGCTTCCATATTCGAATGGAATCGGTAGGCGTGTGGTGGGGTATGTGCGCTGGCAGTGTGTTTTCCAACATATTCCAACTCACTTTTATTTACAAGGTCGTTGACTGGAAAGATGAAGTGCGACGCTGTCTGATTCGCCTCCAGCGCAGCAGCCGTGGCCACAGCGATGCTGTTGAGTAAAAATACAGACGCCAGTGACACACAATATTAGTTTCACTTTCAATTAAAATTTAGTGATGACCCATAAATAGAAATATAATTTTGGTGGTTGCTATGTGGTAGATGATCCAGAGCCTTCTTCAGATTCGTGGTCAAGCATGTTCGTAGACTCCATCTCCGCCAGCAGTCGATCTGCAATGCTAAGTTTACCAGCAGACTTTACAATTTTGGCTGCCTGGCGCTTCCTTGGCGGCGGAATCTCCTTGAACGCCATCGCCTCCTTTTCAAAAGACATGTACACCTTGCCTAGTGCTCCATCAAATCGATTCTTTAACACATTCAGACAGCGTACCTTGCTCTCCGAGTTGCCATGCCGCTTAAGGATGACTACATTGTCAGCCTCCTGCGTTACCTTGGCCGATCCAAAAACAGAGTTAATATCGGCATCTGCCGATGGCTGGTCCTTTCGTAGATGGGCAACCACAGTAATATGCACGTTCTCGTCCGTTGCAAATTGTCGGAATGTGGCGATTGCCGCATCCTGCGCGTCATACTTGTCAATGCCCTTGGCCTGCATCGACATCATAAACTGCAGGTTATCAATGACAATGTGCTTGACGTCGTACGCGTACACTGCGTGCCGCATTGTCTCCAGCACAGTATCAGGATTTGTGCTGCCATGAAACTTTAGAAAGTATATAGGCAGCTGCTCGAACTTGCGCGACCAGTAGTCAATTTCCAAGGGTGACTTTGAAAGGTCCTTTTTGGCAAGTTGCCCCATCATTCGCGTTGCCAGCCGCACATTCGGAATCTCAAAGCTGCCCCACAACGTGCTGACTCCGGACTTGCAAAAGTCTAGCGACATTTGCGAAATAACCGTGGTTTTCCCGCACCCCGTAGGCCCGCTCAAGATCGTTAGCTCTCCCGGACGCAGGCCCTTGTATATTGAGTTCCATCCCGGAAAGTCTGTGCTTTCGACTCCGCGGATCAGATCTGGATTGGTTACCTCGAATTTCACTGCCTCACGCAATGCGCTAAAGTCAAGGACCTTGTCGTGTTGCACAGGCTGCGAGCTCTCGAGAACGCTTACTAAGTCGTGCCCTCGTGCTAGCGCAATACTCGCCGATTTTGGGCCCTGTGGGTTGCCGCGCTTGCTATGTACTATCAGACAACGGTCGACACCCAGCTTGCGCGTAATGAGCTTTGCTGCCTCAGCTCCCTGATGGTCGTCGTCCAACCACACGTATACCCGCTCAAACCGCTCTAGCGCGCGCATTGTATCTAGCGGCAGCTGATAGGGCCCTTTAGGAAGCGACATGGCTGGGATCCCCGTTTCCTGGAACGCCGCCACTGCGTCTAACTCGTGTCCAGTCAAAATGATATCAGTCATGTCAGAGCCAGCCATGTGAAACCCGAACAGACCCGGCTGAGCCTCATCGACAGGAACATACATCTCCAAATCTGCCGTGTTCCACCCGACCACTTTGAGCTGCACCGTTCGATATATCGACCCTGAGCTATCGGTTGGATCGGCGCTAAAGCTGCTCGAGCTAGCGCCGTTGTTGAGTTGTACGTCTTCTTCCTGAGTGTCCTTGAGCATGCTTGATAGTGCCCTGTTTTTGGCCTTTCTACCGCCACGTACAGGTCCCAATACAGTCCCTAATGATGACGGGTCGGTGGATTCTGCATTTACATTTCCCTCAATAAAGCTGTTAGTGCGATATGCAGTGCGAGGAAACACAAGACAGGGCACAGAGTAATCGCTACCCTCCATTAATGCCTGCATATCGTCGATTTCCGGTGCTTCAGTATTAACAAAGCCCAAGCCAACGCCATACTGCGCCAGCACCTCCGGTTTAAGCTTTAGCTGCCCCTTGTCGTGACCTGTTAACGCTGTGTATATCTCCTCATGCGCTATAAGATTTGTTTGAAGCTGGTGCAGCATAGCCCGAGCAAACTCAAACGGCGGCGGCTCCGTAGCCTGACATTTAGGAATTGTGTTTTGAAAGATCCTGCGCTTCGCCAGCTCCTGGTATTTCTCCCACGAGCCCTGCTCAAAACAGTTGGTACACACAAACGCGCCCGTGCTAGTGCTCAGATGAGCGCTATACGCCAACCGCCGTGGCTTCCCAGGCGAGCACATGGGACATTTGACCACTAGCTCATCGGGCTTTAGACCCGCTCGTGCCCGCTGGCGTGTTGAATCAAGGAATTCGCGGATACTACGTCCCAGATCGTACCGCGTCGCGCTCTGCGTTGACTCATGTGTAGAGTTTGCTTCTGTGTGCGAGCAACCGCTGTCGTCGCTGCTATATTTACCAGTGCAATGGTGGTGGTGCTCATCAACGCGCGCTTCTGGATCGGATAGCATGGCATGTTTTTGTGAATGTTGCGGCGAGTTTGCGGATTGGGTAGACCTTGTCCATCTGCTAGCACCATTGTTGGCAGTTCCATTGTTGGTCTCTATGCTACTCTCTAGCGCCTCCGACTCTGGCTGTACTGTGGCAAGGTGCCGTCGATTTTGAAGCAGTGCGCGGCTATTGCGCAGCAATGCATGTATAGCATAGCTTGAGCTGGTTGTGTATTGAAAACACCGGTGCACACCAACTGCACCTTGCAGTGAATTTCTTAGCATGGCGTTCTCCAAATGAAAAAATATATAAGTGAAAAATAATTAAAGCAGTAGACAAGGCACGAGTTGTCAGTAAGCGCAAAGCATGTAAGAAACAAATAAGCACTGGGGATATTCAGACGCAAAAGAGTTCCGAAGAGCTTAGAGTATTGTATTTTTTTCTTGTAAATGCCTGTCAGCAGGCGAGAAAGACCGCGCGATTCAATGGGCTTGGTCAGAGTTTACGGCTCAAAATGTTTTTTTTTGTGTGCCTCGGCTCGGCTCCCCAAGAGAGTCGCAACACATGACTCTGGCAGTATGCGCCTTGGAAAATGGAAGCCAACGCAGTCGGCCTCCTTTCTGTCTTTTGAAATTTCACCTCCGATATTTGCGCCTATCTTTTTGTTCTAGCTTTTCTTAGATAATGCCAAAAACGCATCGAGCATTCGATTATCCCCGTCCAGCTGCAGACTCGCGAAAGCTGCCTGATGCGGATGAATACAACCTTCCAGAGAACTTTTTGGAAATTGAAGTAGTGAACCCAGTTACACATGGTAAGGCAACTGCTACATTTAACGTCTGCTTGTACGCGCGTCACAGCGCAAGTGCGAGCGCTTTACCTTACTGTTATTCTACTAGTGACAGCCATACTGATGCTCGTATATTTTATGTGTTAAGCGTAGGGCCTGGAGGAAAGATGTATACAAGCTTCGAGATTATCTGTCGGGTAAGTGTTGTAAGCTTATGTTACTGCTTAAATCATCACATGTGTGAATATGCGCATGATGTGGAGCTAAACCTTAAAGCGTTCATATGTTCTTCTTTGTGGAGTGCTTTAGACCAACATTCCGGTGTTCAAGATGCGAGTATCCTCAGTTCGGAGGCGCTACAGCGACTTTGAGTGGTTCCGCGATAGACTGGAGCGCGAAGCCTCGCGTGTCAACATTCCGCCACTACCAGGAAAGGTGTTTACTAATCGCTTTGATGAGAACGTTATAGAAACCCGTCGCGAAGGCCTGCAGCGTTTCTTGCAAATTGTGGCTGGCCACCCGTTGCTCCAGACGGGCAGCAAGGTTCTCGTTGCCTTTATACAAGATCCCGATTTTTCCAAAGAAAAGTACAGCAATTATGTTGCGTCAAAATCCAAAGCATATTACCCGTAGTTTACCTTTGAAGCAATCTCTTGCTCAGACTACGCGCAGCACCCTTCTTTCTATGTTGTTTCGCTTGGTCATATATATCTCTCCTCTGTAACAGCAACATCCAAGTCTACAAAGTTAATATAAATTTATCTTGAATCAGGGATTGCGCTTTCGGCAGCTGCTCCAAGCAAATGTTGCACAGTCCTGTCCCACTCGGCAGAATCCAACAACAGGGCCTCCAAGTCCTGGCTCCCTGCTGTGCCGAGCGACGGCAGAAGCTCCACGGAGCTGTGACGCTGATCGTAGAGGATATTCCAGACCTGGCGAATTCGTATTAGGAGCCCATTCTCCAACTGTCTGCGTGTGACTCCGTCGAGTTCCACTCCAACAACCCCAAACCTGCCGATCGACATCTCCACGACTTCGTGCCTACGCAACACCCCTTGCTGATTACCGCCGCCAGTCGACCCCACCCTGCCAACTAGCTCCTTCAGTACACCAACGAGCACATCGTCTGCCTCCACTGTCTCTTGGTGGGATATGTTGGCCTGGAGATCGTGTGCACTTTGAAATATCGCAACATTAGCACGCCGCTGATTGCGAACACGCTCGATCTTCATTGTTTCGAGCTTCAGCGCGCCGGCCATGACATCGATGCGCACAATAAGCCTCTCCTCGCCATAAACAGGCAACATATAGTGCGCCTTTGGGGTAGACGAGTCGCTGGATTGCGGCGGCAAAGCGCGAAGCGTAATGACAAGCTGCTTTGGTGTCTCTTCAGGATTGCTCTGGCTATGAAGCCACTGCAGCGGTGAGACATGGTCGGAAAACTCTACAAGGGGAGATCTGGCGCCGACGCGCTCTAGCAGCTCCTGCGGCAAATGAAATCTATTGAACAACACATCGTGTCCTCTGTCCAAGTCAAACATGACCTTTCCCAGTCTGAAGGAGAGCGAGTTGTGCTTCTCTGGCCCTTGCACGTAACTCAGCGCCCATTCGCGCAGCTGTTGCGCAATTCCGACGCCGTGATGGTGCTCAAACTGACCCATCGGCTCTCGCCGATAAACCTTATAGTCCGATTCGAGTTCTGTCTGCGACCCAGAATCCGCGCTCGGTAGAGAAAAGAATTGCAACTCTGGAATAAACGTGCGCGGCTTGGAAATCAGATCAACCGTCGGAACTAGTGTGCTTCTTGCAGATGCTGCTACATGACTAGGTACCCCAACGAACAATGTGCTATGCGCTGGCTCAACCATTGAATCAACCAATGCCTGCTGCACATCTAGCGAATCGGCTCGCGTGGTACCTCGCGCAAAAAATTCGCCATTAAAATGGACAATGGTGCCGTCGGCGCCAAAGCTCTTCTGGATCCTGGCCGAAAGTACATTGATGTGTTTTGGCGTCAGCGATCTAAGCATGCCATACTTTGTCAGATCAACTACAACTGTTGCGTCGGCTGCAAGTCGCTCGCGAATCGAGGATAGCGTGGCTCTCACGTTGTGCATTTTACCAGAAACACGTATAGTCTTTTCTGGCATATTTGGCTCAATGATCACTCCGAATTCGCTCTCAAGCTGTTTCCAGAATCCGCTCTCAATCGTCTCAAGCTGTTTGCGCACCTCATCACTCAGAGGCATTGTCATACCGTTATCATCTACTTTCTTTCCTTCTCTAGCAAACCTTTCCTCAAGCACATCTGCTCTAATGCCCCACACTTTGTTGATAATCCGCTCTGTCAGAACGCTCTTGGTCCCGGTTATCTTTTGCCCATTCATCTCCAAATACTGTTTAAGCTGGTCCTGTGTAAATGCCGTGCTGATCTGCCGCGAGCGCTGCCTTCGGATCTGCCGTAATACCTCTACTGCCTTCTCCTTAGATATGGACGCCAGGTCATCGGCAGTGCTAATCGCCGCTGCGTCTCCCATTCCCTGCGAGTAATGCTTGGGTAGATCTTTTAGCAGATCTGTCGAGCTAAACCGAAAGGATTCAATATCAGCTTTGATGTCGACTGGCTCCTGAACCCTTTCAATCCGTTGTACCATACGCTTAATCGCTGGCGACATTGGTTTCACTGCTAGCTCTTTAAGGCTAGCACTGTTTTTCTTCTTATCCATATCTGCTGCTGACTCTGGTGCTGTTGCTGCCTCACTCGTAGCTGTTGTGTTTCTTCGTGCGCTACTTGCATTGGTTATGAGCACCTTCACAATGCTCGCCCCCGCCTTTGCTCTGCGGAATCCCCGGAACGTGGTTGCTACAGGCAACATTTTTTCTGAGTGTCATTCAACTCTTTCAACCAAACTGTATGCAAGGCTGAATATCAAAAGCAATGACCAACTGCTAAAAACTGCTGTACGCAAAGGTGCTTCGCTTCTTTTGAGTGTCTATAAATCTGTCAGAGTTTCTAGTAAATTTAAAATATCGTAACAGTAATAGCATAAGTGAGGGCAAGATTATACATTTTGCCTAAAAAAAATAAAATTCAGTGATTAGATATCTGTGTAGTTTTATAAATATGTAATCAGAGGGCAGCCCGCCAATTCTGCTTATGGCGCCATGCCACAGATACTGTTCCATGTAATTTTTTGGTTTCTCTTTTGTTGATTGGCTCACTGTCCACTAAAACCGTTGACATAAGCTAATATTATTTTTAGTAGTAATCATGGTGCTGGTCTAATGGTACTGATCTTATAGCATTTTTATATTTAATCTAATGTTTTATTTTGAATCAAAGTTCGAAAAACTATTCTGGCGGTTCTAGCGCGGATTTTGAAAATAGTAACTAGTACTTGGTATGCCCGCCTTTAGCTTCAAGAACAGCAGATATACGTATTGGCATATTTGAAATACAATTTGGACAGTAATCAGTACTTGTATTTTTTATTCAGCTTTTACCCGTGTCCACAGATCTTGGATAGTATCCGGGTCATCTGGGTACTCCCTGAGCTGTCTCTTGAGATAAGCCCACAGATGTTCAATTGGATTCAAGTCCGGGGATTGTGCAGGCCACATAAGA